>PVJS01061863.1:0-10880 GCA_004027185.1 Glis glis | reverse complement strand
TATTTGTGCATATACATACATATATACACATATACACATACACACAATCTGGATGTAATCAAAGTAAGAAAATTTCCCTAAATTAAATATATTCTGCATGGATCTCTGCCCACACAGGAAAAAGCAGTGTGAGACAGAGGATGGGGTGGGGGATGGGAGCAATTATAAACTTATTACCCACCTAGTGATGGCCTCATAAACATGTTGCATGAGCTTTGAAATTACCACTTTCCTGTATCAACCAGCTATTTATCTCTAAGATGAGAAGTAAAGATTTATGATCCTTCCAGCCAAGTATATCCCCAAGTATATAAAATTATATATGTAAAGGACCTACTTTAGCACCAGGTACATAGGAGACATTCAATAACTAGTATCTATTATTATTGCATTATCTCCATTGCATAAATTGAGAAACATGTAATCCAAACTTTCTAACAGCCCCACACTTTCAGAACCTAATTCTCTTAAAAATAAAAATCTCACAAACTTTACCACCAAATTTCTTTTCTTTATAAAATTTATTTTATTCATAGGTTGTTTGGAGCTTGTATATACAGCATACAATCATCACAGAGTGTCAAATACTCTTCTCTATGCCTCTTCTCCTTACAGTAAAAATTTTTAAGTGAGTTGTTAAATGTTACATGCACTCAGTTATGTTAAAAGCACATGCAATTAAGTTGTGGCAAAAGAAACAGAAACCCTGACATTTAATCTTGCAGGTGGAACCTTTACAGAATTGAAGGTGGTTAGTTGTTTATCTCTACATCATCTAAGTTAAGAAATTAATGATGCATTTTTGGTTAATATATGCATAAATTTCTTCCAAATTGCTTAAACACAGACATGTAAAATGAAAGAAATAACAAAAAAGCACTAGCAGGCTAAATAATGGGTTCAGAACTCAAAAAACAAGAAATTGATTTTCAATTTCCCATTTGTAGTATGGAGTCCTTATTTCTAGAACTTACATAATTATTGTGCTCTGATGTTAGTTTGGGCTTACAGAGAAACCAATGTATTTCCATTCATTTCACTTTCAGGAAAAAGTGAAAAGTAACTAGTTGATTCATTGATCGCTTCATACTAGGTACACTGTAAGGATTCTCTCATTTCATCCTCACAACATCCATGTAATATAAGGACCATTATTCTCTCATTTCATCCTTACAACATCCACGTAATATACTGAGGAAATAAACTCTGAGACCTTAAATAATCTATTCGTAGTCATGCTATTTGTAATTGATGGGCTTTATAACCAAGCCCAAGTTATGGCAGGTATTGGAAAATCATCTAAATTCTGATGCTTCATTAATCCAAACAGGTCTGTTCCCAATTAACTCAAGTGAGTGATGCTAAACTTTAGTTTAAAAGCAGTTGAATTTGCATCTGATCTTTTAAGTGTCTAAAGAAAAATACTATTCTAAATTTTCCTAAAATATTTATGTAATACATATATACTTGTCTCTTCTTTTTATTTTCATTCTAAGAAAAATGTTTAGTTCTCTCTTATCAGCACCAGTAGGCTGCTAGTATTAATTGATAGCTAACCTTATTTCTAATTATATACCAAGTATGACTTTCTGTCCACATTGTCAAATACGCAAGAAATATTACTTTCTTTTATTTTCTATAATGAAAATCCATTTCTATTTTGAGCTCCAGTTCACTGGGATGGTAAGAATATAATCTCAGTCAATGTGAGGTCCCTCTCTTTCCCCAGTGTTATGTCTACATTCCAGGGACTTCTAAAATGCCCAGGCAAAAGACAGTGTGTAATCTGCCCCTGGATCAAACACATATCCCTTGAGATGTATTTTGTTACCATATGATCCTAAGTCTTCTTAGGTCTGGGGATGTAACTCAGTGGTAGAATGCTCACATAATGTGAGTGAGGCCAGAGTTGCAGGAAAAAACAAGATCCCAAGGTTTTTTCTTCAGCTTCTGCATCATTAAGAAATCTTTCTGCTGCTTTTGTGCTAGAAGAACTGGAAACTCAGCGAGGCTGTGAATGGACCCATCTGCGCAGACACCTCTCAGTCATCCATCTCCATGCCAATTTGCTGAGGCTCTACTTGGGAGGAGAAAACAGGTTTCAGGACTATTCTCTCCAGGCCCACCAACATATGTGCTCTAATCTAATTCCCTCCATTGTTTCTTACCTCCAACTTGAAGGAATCTGTTTCTGGTCCAGTAGCAGAGAGTTCCCATTTCTTTCCTTTTACTGCCTTTCATTCCTAAAAGTTTTCTAAGTAACTCTAAGAGCTTAGGCTTTTGGATCCCAAACTAGAGAGAAAACCTGTCTATTTTTGTCTGCTTTCTGCTCTGTCATACCCCTTCCCTGGCATAATAAGCATAGAGACAGTTGTGTGCTTGAAAATGGAGATGAGAAAGAGGTAAATACCCAGAGGACAGAAAGACATGGTTAATACCTCAAAAATATTATCCCACCATCTTTATAAGAATGCTTTTTAAAAGTATATATACACCCATCCTTATCAACAATTCTTTCTTGGATAGTGCTCTGTAGAGAGGATGAAACAGATAATGTATGGGTTGAAGGACATAAAACCCATATAACGGTGAGTATACCATATTGAAATTGGGATTAAATAAAATTCTTTGAGCACTGAATATTGAGATCCACAGCCTTCTCTTCACCAGCCGGGTACCCATAATACCAGCAGGCAGTTTGCACATTCTAGGCAGGAGATAGGAGGCTGTCCCTCCACAGAATACAACTAGTCCAAGAGAAAAGATCTAAAGACACTGCATACATCCATTATAGAGAACAATATGGAGGGTCCTCAAAAAACCAAAAAGAGATCTATTATATGATCCAGTTATCCCAATTCATATCCCAAAAGATATGAAATCATCATACCAAAGAGATATCCTCACACCCTTATTTATTGCTGCACTATTCACAATAGCTAAATAGGAAATTGATCTAGGTACCCACAAACAGATGAATTGATAAAGAAAATGTGACATATATATAATATAATACACATAATATTATTTATAATATATAATATATATAACATATTATTTAGCCATATATAAAATATATTACATATATTATTTAGCCAATATATAAAATATATTACACATAATATTATATATTTTATATAACATATATAATATATATTATTTAGCCGGGCGTGGTGGCGCATGCTTGTAATCCCAGTACTTTGGGAGGCAGAGACCGGAGGATCCGGGTTCGCGGCCAGCCTCAGCTCTCTCTCTGTCTCTCTGTCTCTGTCTCTGTCTCTCTCTCTCTCTCTACTTAGTGAGGCCCTCGCAACTTTATGAGACCCGGTTTCAAAATAAAGTATAAAAAATAGGGCCGGGGGTGTGGCGCGGACGTAGAACGCCCCTGGGTTCAATTCCTGGTACCGCAAAAAAAAAAAAAATGGAATAGTGATCACTAGAGATTGGGAAAGTTGTGAAAGTGGGAAAGGGAAGTTGGAGTTGATCAGTACATATTGTATGCATGTATGGAATATCACACTGAAACTCATCAACATGAACAATATATATGTGGTAATAATTTGTAATATATTTCTTATTTTCTAATGGATATGCTTAAGGGTATACCTTGTCTTCTGAGTACAAGTTTGGCATATTTTATAGATTTGAAAATACAGTAGAGTAACAGTTTTTCATTTGTAAATTGCAGTTTCAGTTTTTATTTATTTATTTTACCCAAGAGAAAGGTGTCTTTTCACTTCCATCTTGTGGTAGATAGGATAACCTCTTGCAAAGATGACCATGACCTAATCCCCAGAACCTGTCACATGGCAAAAGACAGATGTGATTAAGATAGGAATAGCACAATATAAACATAAAGGTCCATGAAAAGTAGCAGAAGTGTCAGGGAAGATGAGTCCATGAAAGCAGAAGTCAGAGTGGTTAATTTCTTATAGCTGCAATAGGAAACTAATACTTTTTTAGTGTTTTTATTAAATTCTTTATGTTGCTACTGTGGTAAGAGAAAGTGTCTTGCTTAACTTCTGCTTCAGAGAATTTATTGTCTTTTTCTTTGTGGGCAAATTTATTACCAATCTTTGTATATATTTTGTACTTGCCTAAAAAGAATATGAAATACTCCTTCTCTGATGGAAAGATTATCTCTGTTTAATCACAATTTGCATTTGGCATCATATCTGGTATGAATATAGCTATATACATCTTTAAACAAACACACACATTTGTCTGACTTTTATTTCTATATCCCTTTACTTTCAACTTCTCTGTGCCATTTTGTTTATTTGATTTTTTTCTAAGTGTGTCTCTTCATGATATATAACTAGACTTTGCCAGAAGAGTTGTTTTTAATCCAATTTAAATATCTTTTTCTTTGAATAAGGGAATTTAACCCATACTTAATTTATATGATTACTGATATTGTTTCATATTTCATATTTGCCTTTTGTTTCATTTTCATTCCCTTCTTCCCTTCTTTCTTCCAGTAAAAAGGATAAGATTCTTAGCATTGCATCTACCTTTCCCCCGACCCTGTAGTGATGTGTAATTTTGGTTCTATATTCTTAAAAAATTATGCATCAACTTTTGTTTAAATTTATATATGTATTACTGGTTTCTTTATGTATTTCTGCTTCTTATATCCCAATTGTCTGTCCTGCATTCACTCACTTCTAATTTTGCCGTAGTACATCCATAAGTAATTGTTTTAGTGAGTTCTGTAGGAAATAACTTCCCAACTTTCTGCATGTTTGAGAATATCTTTATTTTGCCTCACTATAGTCCTAGCTTGATTATACATAAGTTAAAAACTATTTCTCTCAGAACTTTTAAAATATTGCTCTACTTTATTCTTGTATAAATCTTATTTTTGCTTCTTCAGATAACCTTTCCTTTTCCCCCTGCCTGCATGAAAGCTTTGGAATTTTCTTTTCTCCTTGGAGTTATGAAATCTATAAGGATGTGCTCATATATGGATCATTTATTATTATTCCTGATCAACATTAGATGACCCCCCTTTGTTCTGAAAATTCTTACATTTTTTGGCTTGAGAACAATTTTTCTGTTTTGTTATTTCTTTGACTGTTTCTTCCCTCTCAGTATCTATGTTGTGTCTTATTAGATGAGGATTGGACTTCCAAGACTGTTTGACCATGTCTCTTTTCTCTCAAATTTTCATCACTGGCTTATTGACATTTTTGTTTGTTGGTTTCTATGTTTCATTTCTTTAACCTTTGACTTTATTGTCAAGAGCACCAATATGGTCTTCAATCATGTACATTCTATTATTTATCAATTTTCTCATCTTTTCCTTATTTTGGTAAAAATATAATTTCCAAAACCTCTTTTATGTTCACCAACCTTTCATTCTGCAGTGAAGTCTATTTTGTTTTTATACTCTTCTAATTATTTTTAAATACATCATAGATTGTTGTAGACTACAGTTACCCTTCTAGGCTATAGAACACCAGAAGACGTTAAAAAAATGTCATAAAAACACAGTTAGATAGGAGGCTAGTTCACGTTTTTAAAGTGCAGCTTCCTTATTGTCCCCCTCCCCCATGGGGACAGACAGCCTTCAGCTCAGGAAGAAAAGGGGTTGGGAAAGAAAGGCAACAAGCCCTCTGATTCTGATTTAATTTGTTAGCTAATTTCACTGGTGGTTGCCCTAGGGCTCTTTCTATCTTCCAGTGTTTCTTTACCCTGAACTTGGAGTTGTTTGGGGCTTATTCTTACTTCAGCAGTTTTCTCCTACATCATTGGAGTTGTAGTTTCCTCTATTCTTGTTTATCTGATCCTGTCCACTTTCTAATTTCAAGGAATTCCTCATGATTTCTGGCCCACTGGTGATATACACTCTTGTTTATCAGCATTGATATTCATACAGAAATATTTATGGAGCTTTTATATTGTTCCAGTCACTATTCTAGGTGCCAAAGGTATAGTTGTGAAAAAAAGAAAAAAAAAACCTCTCAGCTGTCATAAAATTGCCTTCTAGTGGAGGGAGACAGGCAAAAACATGTCATTAAAATTCCAAAATGATCATATGGTGACAACTGCTGGGGGGTGGGGAGGGAATTAGCAAGGAATGAGGAAAAGAGCACCTGCTTGGGTCTGGGGGGGGAGTGTGTAGCGATATTCAGGAAAGACCTAGATTAAAGGAAGTAAAGGAAGAAAGGAAGTGACAGAGGGAGCCATGCAGACAGCCAAGGAAAGAAATCCAAACAGAGAGAACAGCAAGTACAGACAAACTAAAGGAGGAATTGCCTGGTGCTCTACAGGAACAGAAAAAAAAACTAGTTTGGATTTGCTTGCATATCATTATTTTAATTATTTTATGTGATTTGGAGCAGAAAAGACTGAAGATATTTGTGCTCAATTAGCTTATTTGATCCAAACTTCCATTGTGATTTTAATCTCTAGTTGTATTGGTCTCATTCTCCTTACAGTTTATTTAACAATTATCAATCCTTTTATGACCTCTTATATCTCTGTGCCATGTTGTTGTATAACCAGTGGTGTGCTGGAGCCAGCTCACATCAGCTTACAAGAGTTGATTGTTAGTATTCAGGAACTTTGAAAGCTGGTTGTTAAACCATTGGTAGCCTGCAGTTGGCCATGGACGGAGTATTTACCCCATAGAATCACCAAAAGCTACAAACCAGGACTTTTTTTCTTTCAGAGAGCCAATTTGCTAGTACAATGCTGTAATTAATTTTCATTTTTTGTAACTTTTCATGTGTGTGTGTGTGTTGCCTCCCCAAATAAATTAATCCAGATTCTTAAGGACTAGAGTTGTATTCTGGCATAACCAAAATAATGAATAAATGTTGCTATGTATATAATAGTGCCCTGTAATTATTTATTAGATGAAAGAAAGGACAAGGGTAGTGAATTTTAAAACTAGAATTTACCAGACAAAAGGTGTCTAGGGCTAACAGGTAAGGATGAAACATCAAAACTGATGCCTTTAAACCTAGAAGCTACCTACTGAGAACTTTTGTAAGCCATATCAATACTCATTTCATGCTTTGTGTTTTTTTTAACTTTTTATATTCATTTATTGGTGCATTGTAAATTGTAATTGTGTTTTTATCAATAAGATTATGACATTTTCCAGAACTAGTATACGTTTAGGTTTTTAGATTAGTTGGGGGAATCACTGATCAACTTATCTTAATCACTTAACATCTTTAATCCTGTCTCAGTCTGGGCTGCCAAAACAAAATCTATAACTGGTTGGCTTAAATGACAAACATTTATTTCTCACACTTCTGGAGACTGAGAAGTCCAGGATCAAGTTCCTGGCAAATTCAGTCTCTTATGAGAGCCTGCTTCCTGGTTCATAGATGGCTCACAAGGTGGAAGAGGAAGCAAACTCTGACAATACACTTATAAGGACACTCATGCCATTTACAAGGGCTCCAACTACATAACCTCATTTAATCCCAATTACCACCTAAAGAACCCACCTCCTAATGCAATTACATTACTGGATAAGGTTTCAACATACGAATTTTGGGGAGTATGCAAGAATTCAGTCTATAACATTCTGTCCCTGTACCCATCCCCCACCCAAAAAAATACATGTCCTTCTCAAATACAAACTACATTTTTTTCATCCCAATGCACTCACCAATCTTAATTCATTCCAGCATCAACTTAAAGTCAAACATTCAACACCTCATCTAAATATCATCTAAATTACATTTGGGTGAGACTCAACATAAGATTCATCCTGAGGCAAAATTTCTCTTCAGATATAAACTGTGAAGTCAGGCAAGTGACATGCTTCTAAAATATGTGGTTGTGAGGCAGGGCAGAGGACCTGGGAAGAGGAAGAATTAAAGCAGCCATCTGCATCCCCCTTTCTGTGAGGTTGGGGGACATAAGCAGAAAGGTGAGAGACTGATGGGTGCCAGGGAATCAGGGCCCTGGCCAGCCCACAGAAAATCATTCAAATTAAGGATCAAATTTGTGCAAAAGTCATTGGTTCCCCAAAACCCAATTCTGACCAATCATAAAAAACAGATAGAAAACCTCAGGAAGGTTTAAAAGCCCACTCCCCAAGGGCTTCAAGGTCACTCTCTTTTTGCCCCCCCTTTTGGGGGGAGCTGCTTTGTTCTCTATCTTTCCCTAACTTAAAATAAACGTTCATATTTCTATACCCTTCCTAGTCCTTGGACTTCATTCGTCGAAATCCACGGGACAAGAACCCTAAGAGACACCTCTATTTCAGTTTGACAGACATAGAATAGATATTCCCATTCCAAAAGGAAGAAATAGGAGAGAAAGAGGGGGTAATTGGTCCCAAGGAAGTCCATAACTCAGTAAAATAAATAAACTTCACAATATCTTAAGGCTCAAGAATAATACTCTTTAGCTCAATACTCTGCTATATAAATCCACTGGGGTGGGGTGGGGTGGGGCCTGCCTTCTGACTCAGTGGGGTGGTAGTCTTGCCCTACAACTCTGCTAGGCAGGGGTTGGACACCTATGGCTTTGGGTGGCACTACCCCCACAGGTTTGGGCAGAGACACAATGGCCTGTTGACATCCTGGTGATGTCCCTGCTTTTGAAACCAAAGAAGCAATCTTGATGGTCCCTGAATCATTTTTGTGTCTTTCTTCTCTTGTCTTGAAAAATAGACATGTTTTCAGCCAAATAGCTCTGTGTTCCCATCCAGTGTAATCTTAGAAGTTCAACAACCTGTCTTCATTCTTTCACACCTCCTTCCCTTTCAGTTCAGACTAGAAGTTTTCCTGCCAGGACAGCTGATTATGTCTGTGGTTCTCACTCACACTAATACCCTCATCAAAGAATCAATTGACCACACCCCTTAATGTTCTTTTTTGAATTTTCTTTCTCATTTTTCAGATATGGATAGGCTGAGAACTTTTCAAATCTATTTTTTTTGGGTGGTGGTAGTACTAGGGATTGAACCCAGGGGAATTGTACCTCTGAGCTAACAATCCAAGCCCTATTTTACTTTATTTTTTATTTTGAAACATGGTCCCACTAAGTTGCGGAGGGCCTCACTAAGTTGCTGAGGCTGGCCTCAAACCTGTAATCTTCCTGTCTCAGCCCCCCAAGTACTGGGATTATAGGTATGCACCACCATGCCTGGCTACAAGTATCCAAATCTTTAAATTCTAGTTTCTTTTTGCTTAATAATTTCATCTTCAATTTATTTCTCTTTTTTCACATTTTTCTGTAAGCATTTAAAAGGAACAAAGCTACTCCTTCAATATTTTTCTTACAAATATTGTCAGTTAAATATCCAATTTCATCACTCCTAAGTTCTACCTTACACAAAATACTGAAACACAACATAAGTCATCCAATTTCTTTATCGTTTTATAACAAGGGTGTTTTTTTCTCGTTTCCAGTAACATGCTCCTCATTTCTATCTGAGATCTCATTCGAATGATGTTTACCATTTATTTTTCTACCAGCATTCTGTTCATGATTATTTAGGTATTCTCTAAGAAGTTTGAGCCTTCCCCTACAAGTATTCTCTTTTCTTTCAGAACCCTCAACAGAATTGCCCTTAACAAAATACTCATGGCTATGTATGCTTTTTCTACCTCAAAACTCTTCCAGCCTCTACTCATAACCCAATTCCAAAGCTGCTTTCCACATCTTTGGGTATTTCCTATAGCAGCATCCCACTTTTCAGTACCAATGTCATCTTAGCTCAGGTTTACATAATGAACCCTTGGGGATTTTTTTAATAAAAACTGTTGGTTTATTAAAAGAGGGGGATTCTCAATTTTCCTCTGTTCCAACTCTACATTTCTTTTCTTTCTTTTTGTTGGTGCATTGTAATCATACAGCATGATGAAGCTCAGAGTGATAGAGGCATACATGCATACAACACTTCATAAGTCCTCCCCCAGCTCCTACCCCACTCCCTCTCCCTCCCTGTACACCACACTGAAATTGGCGTTGATAATTTTATGTATGTACATCATGTCCATTGAAGTGTTTCCTTCATCAAGTCTCCCTCCCCCTTCCCACCTCCTTCTCTTAGGTCCCCTCCCTCACTCCACTAGAGTTTCTCCCCCTTTGTCTAGAGTCCCTCCTGTGTTCCAATTTTTCCCTAGCTTCCACATATGTGGAAAAATATCCGAACTTTCAGTTTTTGTGACTGCTCATCTCACTTAGCATTTCTATCTCTTCTCGTGTGTGTGTGTGTGTGTGTGTGTGTGTGTGTGTGTATTAGTTACTGGGGATTGAACCCAGGGGCATTCTACCTCTGAGCTACACCCCCAGCACTATTTTATTTTTTATTTGAAACAGGGTCTCACTAATTTATGGAGGGCCTCGCTAAGTTGCCGATGCTGACTTTGAACCTGTGATCTTCCTGTCTCAGTCACCCAAGTACTGGGATTATAGGCATGTGCCACCATGATTCTTTATTCACTCCATTCAATTCTTTTAACATTACCACCTCATTAAGATGTATGATTACAATGCACCAATAAATTAATGAAAAAAACATTACCATAATAGAACTAAAATTTTCAAAAATGAAAAACACTACATACATGCAAAATAAGTGTATTACATAGTACCATCACATGGTTATCAATATTATATAAGTATTATACAGATATCATTATAATATCTATATTCAAATATAGTACAATATCATGTATACAGGATGAACTCAACAAATACTTGCTGAATGTATGAAGCAAGCAAGAAAGGAACATATGAATGCATAAAACAAATTATTAGTTTTTTTTTTTTGCGGTACCGGGGATTGAACGCAGGGGCGTTCTACCTCCGCGCTACACCCCCAACCCTATTTTTTTATGCTTTATTTTTGAAACCGGGTCTCACGAAGTTGCGGAGGGCCTCACTAGGTAGAGAGAGAGAGA
>PVJS01061862.1:0-10923 GCA_004027185.1 Glis glis | reverse complement strand
TATTTTTTTTTTTTTTTTTTTTTTTTTTTTTTTTTTTGCAGTACCGGGGATTGAACCCAGAGGCATTTTACCTTCGAGCTACACCCCGGCCCTAATTTTTATTCTTTATTTTGAAACCGGGTCTCATGAAGTTGCGGAGGGCCTCACTAAGTAGCTGAGGCTGGCCGCGAACCCAGATCCTCCGGTCTCCACCTCCCAAATACTGGGATTACAAGCGTGCGCCTCCACGCCCGGCTTTTTTTTATTCTTTTCCTTTCCTTTCCTTTCCTTCTTTCCTTTCCTTTCCTTCTTTCCTTTCTTTTCCTTTCCTTTCCTTTCCTTTTCTTTCCTTTCCATTCCTTTCCCTTCCCTTCCTCTTTTCTTTTCTTTTCCTTTCCTTTCCTTCCTTTCCTTTCTCTTTCTTTCCTTCCTTCCTTCCTTCATTTATTTATTTATTTATTGCAGTACCGGGGATTGAACCCAGAGGTGTTTTACCTCCGAGCTACACCCCCTGCCCTATTTTTTATCCTTTATTTTGAAACCGGGTCTCACAAAGTTGCAGAAGCCTCACTAAGTAGCTGAGGCTGGCCGCGAATCCGGATCCTCCGGTCTCCGCCTCCCAAGTACTGGGATTACAAGTGTGTGCCACCACGCCCAGCTTGTGTTATTTATTACCAAAATCTGAACACTTTTAATGTGTCAAGTACTGTGCCAAGCACTTGTTAATAAGGCAGCATGTCCCTCTCTGAAATCGTCCCTTAAAGAAGGGCTCAGCTTATATTCAAGTCATTCGTTATAATGTTTTCATGTTATGAAGGGTTCTCCACATTTTTTGTTTTATTTTGTTGCTTTTTGGTGGTACCAGGAATCAAACCCAGAGTTTACACTCCCAGCCCTTCTTATTTATTATTTTGTAACAGGATCTCACTAAATTGCTATGGCTGGCCTTGAACCTGTAATCCTCCTCTCAGTCTCCCAAGTACTGGGATTACAGATGTGTGCCACTGCACCTGGCTGGGTTCTCCATGTTTTGAAAAGTAGGATACTATCTGAGGAAGACCTATTAGCCCGAATTAATTCAATTATGCTAGATTCAAATGGTTATAGAAATCATCTGATAGACTTTTTTTTTCAAAACTGGGAAAGGAAGGGAAGAGCTCGGGATATGGTTCGGTGGTAGAGGACTTGCCTCACATGCACAAGGCCCTGAGTTCAATCCCCAGTACCGCAAAGAAAATCAACGTAAGCCAGGCGCAGTGACACACACCAACAGTCTCAGCACCAGGGAGGTTGAGACAGGAGGATTGCTTGAGCCCAGGAACTCAATACCAGCCGGGACAATGGAGCAAGACCCTGTCTCAAAAAATAAAAAATAAAAAAAATTAAGATTCATTACTTCTAGAACATAACACCTGGTCGTGCTAGGAAATTTATAAATAAGCTTTTTAAAGATAAATTTAAAAAATAAAAGCAACATAGCAAGTCATCATGTCATGGAACCATAAGTATGCTATTACAGAGGAGAAAAAATACCTAGATGTGCCAGGTGTGGTGGCGCATACCTGTGATTGTGGTACTTGGGAGGCTGAGATAGGAGGATCACAGGTTGGAGGCCAGCTGCAGCAACTTAGCGAGACCCTGTTTCAAAAAGAAAAAATAAAAAAGGGCTGGGGATGTAGCTCAGAGGTAGAATGCCCCTGGGTTCAATCCCAGTACCACATGTGTGCGCGCGCACGCGCACACACACACACACACAAATATCACTTAGAATCTCACTATGGTATAGAATGCACTAATAAAATTATTTAAAAAATAGCCAGGCGTGGTGGCGCACGCTTATAATCCCAGTACTTTGGGAGGTGGAGACCAGAAGATCCGGGTTCGCGGCCAGCCTCAGCTTGCTCTCTCTCTCTCTCCCTCCCTGTCTCTCTCTCTCTCTCTCTCTCTCTACCTAGTGAGGCCCTCTGCAACCTCGTGAGACTCAGTTTCAAAATAAAGAAAAAAAACATAGGGCCGGGGGTGTAGCGTGGAGGTAAACCACCCCTGGGTTCAATACCTGGTACCGCAAAAAAAAAAAAAATTTAAAAAATAGAACCTATGCTTATTCCTATATGACCATACCTATGATAAAGTTTAATTTATAAATCAGGCATGGTAAGAGATTAACAACCTTAACTCATAAAAAAGAGTAATTATAACAACATGTTGTACTAAAAGATCTGTGAATGCGGCCTCTCGAGTCAGGCAAATCCTTTTTATGGACTGCTGCTAACCACAGTACCCAGAGCTGCAGAATGGAAACAGCGGATCTGGGAGACCGCTGCGTGCCGTGCGAAGAGAGGAAGGAGTCGGAACCGGTCCTCTCACCACGCTCCCACAGGAGGCACAGCTGATAAAGCAGCGAGAGACCCCGCCCTCGGTCCTGCGCTGCCTCCGAGGCACAGCGCAGCAGTGGGCCTACGCTCCCAGGTCTCAGCTTAGAACCCAGAAAGCAGGAGAATTACAGAATTTTTTTTAAAATGAAGTTGTTGGAAAGGTTAAACCCAAATGACAGGTTTCGGTTTAAGCAATTTAAGCTTTTACTTAAATATGAGAACAAGAATACCATCTCTCAGCCCGACACAGTAGCCTACGCCTGTAATTCCAGTACTTGGGAGGCTGAGGCAGGAGGATCCCAGGTTCAGGACCATTCTCAGCAACATAGGGAAACCCTTAGCAATTTAGCAAGACTGTTTCAAACTTTTAAAAATGTATAAAATAAAAAGGAGCCAGAAGTGGTGGTGCACACTTGTAATCCCAGTACTTGGGAGGCTGAGACAGGAGGATCTGGGTTTGCAGGCAACCTCAGCTACTTAGTGAGGCCCTCCGCAACTTAGTGAGACCCTGTTTCAAAATAAAGAATAAAAAATAGGGCTGGGGGTATAACTTGGAGGTACAATGCCCCTGGGTTCAATCCCCAGTACCTCAAAAATAAATAAAATAAATAAATAAATAAAAATAAAAAGGGCTGGGATCATAGTTCAGAGGTAGAATGTCCCTGGGTTCAATCCCTAATATAAAATAAATAAATTAATATATTCTCTCATTTAAGAAATTGATAAAAAAAAAGTGTTAGCAGTCCAGAAGAACTAACTTTGCTCAAAATGACAGCACCTGTAAATTGTCACAGGTGTGTGATCAGAACCTATGGGGAGTGGTTCTGCTGACTCAGTTCCCTGTTACATGAAGCAGAACTGTGACCTTGCAGTCCACCTCCCCGCGCTGCTTCTCGTCGTCTTGGGAGCCTGTACTCACCTGCACGTGCACAGCGCCCTCTACCGCCGCGGCGAGGTCGGCGCACCCGCTGACGAGCGAGAGCTGCTGCTGGGCACCCTGTACTCACCTGCACGTGTACAGCGCCCTCTACTGCCGCAGCGAAGTCGGCGCACCCGCTGACGAGCGAGAGCTGCTGCTGGGCACCCTGTACTCACCTGCACGTGTACAGCGCCCTCTACTGCCGCGGCGAGGTCGGCGCACCCGCCGATGAGCGAGAGCTGCTGCTGGGCACCCCGTACTCACCTGCACGTGCACAGCGCCCTCTACCGCCGTGGCGAGGTCGGCGCACCCGCTGATGAGCGAGAGCTGCTGCTGGGCACCCAGCGCGCCTTTCAGGGAGCCCTCCTGCTCCAGCAGCCGCAGCTCCTTCCTGGGAAGAAGCAGAGAGACCAGAAATGAACCCCACAGCAGAGCTCGAAAGCGGAATCACGTTGAGGGGCCACCCCACCCGTCAGGCCGGCGACCATCAAAAATAGGAAACATGGGGCCCTGAGGATTCCAGAAGCTGGGAGCCTCGCCGGCTGCTGGTGGGGTTGCGAGCAGTACGGCTGTAGTCTGCAGATTCCGCAAGAGGTTAAAAACTGAACCACTTCCATCCCGCAATTCCATTTCCAGGTATATTCCCTAAGGAATAGAAAGCAGGGTCTTAAGAGATTTTCATATGGCCATGTTCACAGCAGCATTATGCACCTTACCCAAGAGTGGAATCGGCCTACAAAAACAAGAGCTTGAGCCGGGCATGGTGGAACACGCTTGTAATCCCAGGATCACAGGTTCAAAACCAGCCTCAGCAATTTAGTGAGACCGTTTGAAAATTAAAAATGAAAAGGGCTGGGGGTGTAGCTCAAAGGTAGAGTGGCACTGGGTTCAATATCCAGTATCGAGAAAGACCAAAAGAATAAACACGCCCCACATTTCTACCATCCAAAACTAACCACCATCAATCGGCCACGTTTTGTTTTTGTCCTTTGAAGATTGAACCCAGGAGTGTTCTACCTCCAAGCTACACCCAGCCCTTTTAAAAATTTTATTATTTATTTATTTATATATATGGTACTGGGGATTGAACCCAGGGACATTCTACCTCCAAACTACACCTCCAGCCCTTTTTATTTTTTTATTTTGAAACAAAACCTCCCTAAGTTGCTCAGGGCCTTGCCAAGTTGCTGAGGCTGGCCTCAAACCTGTGATCCTTCTGTCTCAGCCTCCCATGTACTGAGATTACAGGCATGTACCACCATGCCTGGCCTATTTATTTATTTTTATTTTGAAACAGGATTTCACTAACTTGTTGAGAGTCACTAATTTGTTGAAATTGGTGTTGAACCTGTGATCCTCCAGTCTCAGCCTCCCAAGTACTGGGTTCACAAGTGTGTGCCACCATGCCTGACTAATTCCAATTTGACCGAGTATTTTGGAAGGACTTCTGCTTTGAGCTTTGTAGAAGACATACCTGGAAAATATATGACTATCGACCTGGATTTTCTTTTCATTTATTTATATTTATTTCATTTTGTGATACTAGGGATTGAACCCAGGGGCATTCTACCTCTGAGCTACACCCCAGCCCTATCTTACTTTTTATTTTGAAACAGGGTCTCACTAAATAGTGGAGGGCCTAAGTTCCTGAGGGTGACCGCGATCCTCCTGTCTCAGCCTCCCAAGTACTGGGATCACAGACATTTGCCACCACACCCAGCTCATTCTAACACTCTAATGGGGTGGAAGTCCACACACACGTCTGCATTTTGGCAGGCCTCCGGGGTCACCTAGAGTGAACCCTTGCTAGCAAGTGGCTGCAATCTCCAGTTTGACCTCTAGAGGTCAGCATAACACTGCAAAGCAGAATACTTGCAGTTTAGCTTTAGCAAAGTTATATTTTTATTTAAAATCAGAGGGAAGAAAATGTTAATTGTCACTGTAAGGTAGGCTATGGGTGAAATATTACCTCTTTATACTTCTATTTTTGAAGTTTTGTTCACAATGAGCATTTATTTAAAAAGGTAAAGGCAAGCCAGGTGTGGTGGCACACGTCTGTAATCCCAGTACTTAGGAGGCTGAAAAAGGAGGATTGCAGGTTCAAGGCCAGCCTCAGAAACTTAACAAGACCCTCAGAAACTTAGCAAGACCCTGTTTCAAAATAAAAAATTTAAGAAGTCAGCTGGAGCCGGGCGTGGTGGCGCACGCTTGTAATCCCAGTACTTGGGAGGCTGAGACAGAAAGATCGCAGGTTCACAGTAAGCCTCAGCTACTTAGTGAGGCCCTCCACAACTTAGTGAGACCCTGTTTCAAAATAAAGAATAAAAAAATAGGTCTGGGGGTGTAGCTTGGAGGTATAATGTCCCTGAGTTCAATCCCCAGTGCCGCAAAAAAAAAAAGAAAAAGGTAAGGACTGTTGGAAATCAGAGCCCTTGTGCATGAATCATAGGAATAAAATAAGGTGCAGCTCTTGTGGCAAACATTTTGGCAGTTCCTCAAAAATTAAAAATAGCACTACTAAGCCTGGTGTGGTGGCACATGCCTGTAATCCCAGTACTTGGGAGGCTGAGATAGGAGGACTGCAAATTCAAGGCCAGACTCAGCAACTTAGCAAGACCCTATTTCAAAATAAAAAATAAAATAGGGCTGGCGGTATAGCTCAGAGGTAGAAATGCCTCTGAGTTCTATCCCTAGTTAAAAAAAAAAAAAGAAAAGAAAGAAAGAAAAAAAATAGCCCTACCCTATGACCTGGGTATACGTCCAAAAGACGGAGGGGGTGGGAGCTGTTGTGCAGGGTTCAGAGCTTCAGTCTTAGATGAGAAAGTTCCAGAGACTGGCTGCACAACAGTGTGAATGTGACTGACACTACAGAACTACACACATAAAAATGGTAAAACTCCGTGAGAACCAGAACCAGAACTCAGAAGCAAACTGAAGTAGGGAAGAGCTGTCGCAGATTCTGCGGACTGAGGAGAAAGTCATCCTGGCCAGTGTATTCCAGTTGGCTCACAGAAAGATCCAGAACAGGCAGCAAGAGATTTATCTCCACACACACTTTTACCTCTGTTTCCTCCAGGAACCTTAACGAAACCAGGTCAGAGAGACATCTGGAGACAAAGTAGACACACACGGTTTTTGTTCATCTAGCCGGTTTGGTGTTTGGGTTTGGTTTTGGTACTGGGGATTGAACCCAGGGGCACTCTACCTCTGAGCTACATCCTAGCCCTATTTTTATTGTGAAAAAAGGTCTCACTAAGTTGCCCAGGGTCTCACTAAGTTGCTGAGGCTGGCTGAGAAGCTGTGATCCTCCTGTCTCAGCCTCCCAAGTACTGGGATTACAGGCCTGTGCCACCACGCCCGGCCCCAGGGCTATTTCTGTAATCGCTCTCTGTGGCTTTTTCTTGGCTGGCCTGTATTTTCTCTTCCAACAAGCGCATGCACACCATGCTCACACCTTCTCGGCATCTCCATTCTCCTGCCTCCTCACCCGCAGCCTACGCCAGCCGATGTATTCTCCGCTCCTTCCTTTATTTACTCGTTCCCTCCAGAACGGGCAGCCGGGGTTTATGTCTGCTTCTGCCAGGCACAAGTCTTTCCTCACTACTCCTTCACCTGGTGGCAGGAGATGGGGGGCCCTTTACCCTCGGTTACTGGTTCTTCCCCCAGGACGCTGCTGGGGACCCCTTGCGTCTCCTCAGTCCTCCTTGGAGAGGAGGAGGCAGGTGTCTGACTGGTGAGGTCAGAGAGGAAGGAGGCTCCGGCCTTCTCCATGGATCTCCGCGGGAGGTGGTGTGGGAGCCCATCTAATTCTCTCATGTAGAACCAGAAACTGCATGGTGATGCTCTTGGGTTTCCTTCAGAAGTAATCTAGGAGCCGGGTGTGGTGGCGCACACCTGTAATCCCAGTACTTGGGAGGCTGAGACAGGAGGATAGCAGGTTCGAGGATAGCTTCAGCAACCTAGTGAGACTCTCAGCAACCTAGTGAGACCCTGTTTAAAAATAAAAATTAAAATAGGGCTGGGGGTGTAGCTCAGAAGTAGAATGCCCCTGGGTTCAATCTCCAGTCACACACACACACACACACACACACACACACACACACACAAGTAACCTAGGGGAAGCCAGGTACAGTGGTGCGCACGTCATCTTGGTACTTGGGAGGTGAAGACAGGAGGATCCAGGTTCAAGGATAGCCTCGGCAAGTAAGACCCTGTTTCAAAATTTAAAAAAATAAAGCTGGGTGTGGTGGCGCATGCTTGTAATCCCAGTACTTGGGAGGCTGAGACAGGAGGACAACAGGTTCAAGACCAGCCTCAGCAAGTAAGACCCTGTTTCAAAATAAAAGAATCTGCAAAGCTCCTGATGAGGGACATAAACTTGAATGTGTGGTGGAAGAAGACGGCAGTCCCCAGCACCCCACCGAGGCTGCGGGGAGGGGCCTGCCTCCTGTCTGCTCCCCTCTCCTTCTGGGCACCCAGAAGTTATCCTTCCTCCAGGCCGGAGGTGACACTGGGATTTAGGAGGCAGACAAAGGTGTGCCACTTGTGACGCCACAGCCCAATGTTGGCTCGGCCTCCAAACCTGTGAGCTAAGTAAACCTCACTTCTTTACAAAAGCACCCCCAGGTATTCTGTTACAGCAACACAAAACACACTAAGATGCAGACAGTGGTGAGGCGGATTCACACCATCCTGAGCCCACACCCTT
The DNA here is from genome assembly GCA_004027185.1 of Glis glis. Lineage (NCBI taxonomy): Eukaryota > Metazoa > Chordata > Mammalia > Rodentia > Gliridae > Glis > Glis glis. The sequence continues at coordinate 2,942 of PVJS01061862.1, read as the reverse complement.
GACCCCACCTAGGCCTTCACAGCCCAGTACTAGCAACATGTGGGTGTCCACAGACAAGAAGGTAACATAGGAGGGTCACGATAGAAGCATGCTGCTCAAAGTGTTCACCAAAAGTCAATCATAATCCTGTCATCTAGAGAAAGCCAAAGTGTTCCGACTTCTCCCCAAGTACTGTTGTGGGGTGTGTGTGTATGTGTGTGTGTGTTGCTACGGATAGAACCCAGGGCCTCCCGCGTGCCAGGCAAGTGCTCTACCCCTGAGCTGTGCCCTCTCCAAGTGTTTTGGCCAATGTGACTCTTACCAATCAGATAAAGCGCAGCTATTTCTGTTTGGAAACAAGGGAATGAAGCAATCATTTGAGCAGTCCTAGTGACAGCCAAGTAAGAGCAAGACCTGTGAACACAGACCATCAGCACAGGGTCAGTGACCCGGCCGGGCCCAGGGCCCATGGCCGCGACCTCCACCCGAGAACCTCGATCACTCCTCACCTGCTCAGTCCAGAGAGGCCTCGTCCACTCTCCCCCGCACCCTACTCCCCAGAAGCTAGTCTACTGATGGCAGGCTCTGGCCCCAAAATAGACATCTGTCTCCCCAGTTTATTCAGGTCTTCTTTACTGTCCTTCAATACAACTGGAAAAAATTCTCCATGAATGTCTTCTAAGTTGTTCTTCTATTTATACCCAGATTGCTTATGTTTGTTGACAGTTATAGTCAGTTTTTTATTGTCTTTTAACTGTGTGTTGCAAATGTATAGAAATACAACATGTCACGGTTTAGATATAGAACGTCCCCGGGCAGAGCTCACGTATTGGCGGTGCAAAAACTTGAGAGGTGAAATGACTGAGCCACGAGGGCTCTGAGCACGTTGGTGGACAAATCCATTGGTGGGTGAATAATTTGAGTGGATTTATTGGGTGGTAACATATAAAATGAATACTAATTTATTCAGCCTTAACAAAGAAAGACACAACTGGGCATGGTGGAGCACACCTATAATCCTAGTACGTGGAAGGCTGAGACAGGAGGATTGCAGGTTCGAGGACAGCCTCAGCAACTCAGTGAGACCCTGTTTCAAAACAAAAAATAAGAGATCTGGCGGTGTACTCAGAGACAGAATGTCCTTGGTTCAACCCCCGGTACCACACACACACACAAATAAAGGTGCGTGGAAGAGTGAAAAGACGTTTCAAATCAGAACACAACAGACTCATCCATAGGAATCCAGATTCAAACAGAGGTCAAGATAAAGCTTAGGCCAGGGCAGAAAAGAGGGGAGCGAATTAAAAACAAGAGACGGGTGATGGGCCACACTTGGGTTCAGGGACAAGTTCAGCTACTTAGGAGATGGACCGCAACAGCAGCTACTCTGCTTAAGAGATCGCTCCTGAAGGTTCGTTAACTTCCCTACTTAAAAAGCTGAGTCACAACTTCGTGATTTTTGCAGGAAAATGGATGGAACTAGAGAATATTATGCTAAGTGAGATCAGCCAGTCTCAGGAAGTCAAAGTCATATGTTTTCTCTAGAGAGAAAATAGGAAACAAAAGGGACTTCGGCTAAATGAGGAGAGGAAGGGACTGGGGGAGGGAGGTGGGGAGGGGAAAGGGGGACTGAGGAAGGAAACAGCTCAAATAAGGCCACGTCCATGTATGAAGGCATCACCCAGTCTCACTGACACGTACAAGGAGGGGAGCGGGGCGGGACGCGGAGGGAAACACACCAAGTGTGTGTGCGTGTGCATTTGTGTCACTTTGAACCTCACTATGATGTAGAATTACAATGCACCAAGAAAAGTAAATATAAATAAATAACAAAAAAGAAAAAATTAGTCTTGTATGACAGCTTTTCAATTCTTTTAATTCACTAGGATTCCTTGGCATGGTACCAGTTGTGACAATAATTTCTTTAATTTTATAACATCTAGTTTTTGCTTTTGTTTTTGTTTGTACGAGGGAATCTATCCAGGGGCATTCTACCTCTAAGCTACACTCCAACCCTTTTTATTTTTCATTTTGAAACAGGGTCTCACAAAGGTGCTGAAGGTCTCATTAACTTGCTTAAGCTGGACTAAACACCTGACTATCTTAATATTTTAAAAAATCAACTTCACCAAGTTTACATTCTTTTTTTTCTTGTGGTACTGGGCATGGAACCCAGGGGCGTTCTACTTCTGAGTTCCACCCTCAGTTCTAGTTTATTTTTTATTTTGAAACAGGGGTCTAAGTTGCAGAGGACCTCGCTAAGTTCCTGAGGCTGGCCTCGAACCTGAGATCTTCCTGTCTCAGTCTTCCAAGTACTGGGATTCCAGGTATGCGCCACCACGCCTGGCTTTACATTTGTTTTTACAAGATGAATCGTACATCAGAATCAAGATGTGCCACTTCCATTTAAGAAGATTAGTGTTTAACAGTTCTAAGCTGCAAGGGTGGGTGGATGGCAGAAGAATCGATGACAAATACAGCCAGAGGGACTCGCCTAATAGTTATTGTTAATCTCGTACTGAGCCTAATTTATAAAGCAAACCTCATGATGTGTATGTACATATAGGAAAACTAGTTATTTATACAGGAGTCAGTTCTATTTGTGGTTTCAGACACCCACTGGGGCCTTGGAATGTATCCCCCCCAGATAAGAGGGAGACTACTACACTGTTGACAAAAAGTATAAAGTTGATTCCTTACATTCGTGTGTGTGTGTGCACGCGTGCGTGCACATTTTACTGGGGATTGAACCCAGGGGCATTCTACCTCCAAGCTACACCCCCAGCCCTATTTTATTTTTATTTTGAAACAGGGTCTCACTAGGTTGCTGAGAGTCTCATTACTTGCTGAGGCTGTCCTTGAACCTGTGATCCTCCCATCTCAGTCCCCCAAGTACTGGGATTACAAGCGTGGGCCACTGCGCCTGGCTCCTTACATTTTTTTTTTTTTTTTCAGTACCGGGG
>PVJS01061861.1:0-10880 GCA_004027185.1 Glis glis | reverse complement strand
CAAGACGTGAAGATCAGGAAGCTCTTCGGAGAAACGATGGTGAAGTTTCAGTACGAAGGGCTGGAGGCCGAGAAGATCAAGAAGCTCTTCAGAGAAATGGTGAAGCCGGCGGCCGACGATCTCAGGCGAGAACAGATGTGTTTTCCTCGGAAAGAGTCGCGCATTGCTCTACGCGGCTTCTCCCTCTTTTATCTAAGTCTGCACCTATCAGAATCCTGCTGCCTACATTCAGGGCAGGCTTTCTGTTTAATCTGCTGTTACACACCCAAAGTCACATGATCTTGGGTGTGTCATGATCAGGTCAAGTTGACAAACTAGATTGACTATCACACAGGGTCTCACTAAGTTGTGGAGGGCCTCACTAAGTAGCTGAAGCTAAGTAGCTGAGGCTGGCCACGAACCTGTGATCCTCCTATCTCAGCCTCCCAAGTACTGGAATTAGATGCGTGCGCCACCATGCCCGGCTAAAAAAAAATGAACATTTTTATTATGCCTTTCACAGATTCACTAAAGCAGCATTGGTGTCTTGGAAATACTTGCTTGCTTGCTGGATTTATTGATTTATTTGTAGCACTGGAGATTGAAGGGGGGTGGGGGGTTCTCCAGCTGAGCTACATCCCCAGCCCCTATTTTGGTTTTACATTTTTAAACAGGGTCTCACGAAGTTGCCCAGGCTGGCCACCAACCTGTGATCCTCCTGTCTCAGTCTCCCAAGTACTAGGATTACAGGCATGTGCCACCATACCCCCCAGAAATGATCACATTTAAATTATTGAATTGTTCTTTAATACATTTGTGGGAGCCCAGAGGGAGTACAGGCTGACCGTGGCAGCATGACATGGACGCATAGACAATGCACGCGATGTGCATGCAGCGATGGACATGCACGCATCCCACACAGTCGCAGGTGCCACTGTCCCCTCACTGTTACAGGTTTTCGCAGTCTCTGCACAGTCTCGGGTGTGAGCGTACCTCCCATCTCATGGCAGGTGCGAGCCCATCTCGCACATGTGTGTTGCATAGTTATGTGCAATTATGTGCAATGATTAAGCAGTGTAACATGCATGTGCAATGACTATGCAAAGTGTAACATGCATGTGCACGTCCCACTGACATAGGAGTGCTCCATTTTGTGCAAAACCCTATATAAGGAACGGGTCTGCAGCATCAAGTTGCTGTTTGCTGTTTGTTCTCCTCTGAATGGTGGCTCCCCGTTTTCTTTGTCCTGCGGATTTCACCACTTCCATCCACAGCTGGCCGCTGACCAGACTCCTGACAACATTCATGCTAAGGTCTAATGACAAGTAATATGGTATCCAATTAGCAATACTCTTTTATTGTGCTTGGCAGTTTTTAGGTTACAAAAACACAGGATATTTCAAAGTGAAAATGAAAATAAAAATAGAGGAAATGTTTTGAAGCTCTAAGTCTCTGAGTCCAGTTTAGCTGATGTTGTTTGAATGTGCTGTAAACTATGTCATATGTGATAGTACACCTACACAGTATACTAAAGCGGAGTGTGAAATCTTATCTGGGGAGAGTAAAAGGAGCTAGAGAAGAACCTGTCTCTATACTCAGGGAAGGGGATTAGTATAGAGGCTCTGGAAAGGGGGCTCTTATGCTTAGATATAGAATGTCCCTTGAAGATCTCATGTATTAAGGTTCAGAGTTGATATAATTTAAGTCCTGAGGCTTGCAATCTCATCAGTAGATAAATCCATTGTCGTGGATTTACTGGTGGTAACCCAGGCAGGTGGGGTGTGGCTGGAGAAGGTGAGTCCCTGGGGGAGTGGCCTTAGGGACTGTGCTTTTTGTCTCCGAATCCCCTTGCTTGTTGGGTCTCTTGCAGAGTCTTGTCCTCTTCCTCTCACTGCTTCCCACCACCATGCCCTGAGCTCTGGAGACCTAGCTTGATATAAACTGAACCCTGAAATCTCCAAAACTGTGAGCACATAAACCTTCCTTCCTCTAAATTGTGTGATCAGTTGTTTTAGATTATAGCAGTAAGAATGCAGACTGAGACAGGAGCCCTGGATAATTTATCTTAGAATCCACACACTCCTCGTTTCTTGTCACTCTTCCAGTCTCAGCTTTTCTTACCTGCTCTCCCTTTCTGATTCAGGACTGCCAATGATTAGTATACTTCCTGCAAAGGAAATAGTTAAAACTCTCAACTCCTTATTGGTACACAATTTTGTCTGCATATCAGCTTTACCAGACAGTGTTACGAGCGCTGGTGTTTTGCATTGACATTTTTGTTGCTGTGGTTCTCACATGCTTTGTAATGTTCCATAAGGAACAGCGGGCTTTTGAGGGGTGAGGGGTCTAATCCTAATATTAGTGTTGTATGCCCCATGACCTCAATTTGAGCCAGATATTACATTCACAAATAGTGATTATTGATCATTTGACTGTTCTCATATTTGCCAATAATATGTGGTTATCACTATCAGTTATATATCTTCCCAAATTAGAGGAGGCAATTATCTAGCTTCACAAACACATCCATGTGAGTAAATGGTTAATATTCAGTTAGTCAAGAGTCACAGTATGCCGGGTGTGGTAGCACACGCCTGTAATCCCAGTACTTGGAAGACTGAGACAGGAGGATTGCAGGTTCAAAGCCAGCCTCAGCAATTTAGTGAGGCTCTTAGCAGCTTAGTGAGACCCTGTTCCCACATAAAAAAAATAAAATAGAGCTGGTTATGTAGCTCGGAGGTTGATTGCCCCTGGGTTCAATCCCCAGTACCACACATGGAAAAAAAAAAGTCACAGTATAATCTACTACAATTTTGTAAAGCTCTTTCAGAGTTCAAGTCTTTCTGTTTATAAATGCTCATTTCTATCCTGTGTCTATTTTGGTTTTATGTCAGGGGAATGTGATACTGTACACAGTTCCCTCGAAATTTGATGAATCGGCCGATATCTAGCCCAGGTCTAAACTCTCCCACTTGCATAAAAGTAACTCTGACATCAGAAAGATTCGTGACTCATGTTCCATGAAGGAAAGCAATGCCCACTGCTCTTTAAGTCTGAGGCTTTCACCTGGGAGTCAGAGATGCTTTGGGAATCACTGAGCCATCCCAGATAAAATGTGTTTTCCTAAGATCCATTCATGAGACTAACAGCTGATTCTACATCACCTCTGTTTCTGTTTCTCTGATCCCGAGTCTGCTGGGTAACCATTTTTCTGCTTCCCTGCCACCGTGATCCTACCCCTTGTCCCCAGCCATTATCAATATTTCACCCCTTGGTCCCCTCTCACTTCTGATGTCGTGGCTCACAAACTTGATAATCTTGACAGATTCCCCTGTCAGTACCTCCACTGTCTCTTTATCCTGGACTCTTCAGATCACTAGGTCTCTTCAGATCCTACTTTGTACAATGCACTATTCCAGCATAAATAAAACCAAAGTAAGTCTGTCTCCCTTGTCAGACAAGATACAAGACTTATTAAATATGTCTCTACGGATACAATCGTGACATGGGGATTATATTCTTGATTCCACAGATAGAATTTTAATGTTCATTGATAAATTCAACAATTTTTGAGCATATACTCTGCAGCAATTATTTTAGGTGAATGTACATTAGACTTTGAAATAGCTAATTCGTTTTGCCAAGATTAGGCACTCATCTTTCTTGAAAAACTTGATATTGAAATAACCAGCTGCCATAGCTAATGTTCCATGGGGATCTAAACAACACAGCACACCTTGACAGTGTAAGTTAGTAGCCACCTCTTAAACATTTTATACCGAAAAACAGAATTCTCTTGGCTAATACTAGAGGTTAGTCTTTTCTTAAATATTTGACATCATAAAAGCCAGCTCTTTAGTAGTTGAGCAATTTCTTACACCTTACCTGTGACCGACGTGTCCATTTTATCCATGACTCTGCCATTACTATGAGCTCATTCATATATAATCATTCAGCGACTACACAACCCCAGCAATAAACACCTTCAGGTATTTAACTACACTGTCCTTGTGTCTCAATAATCCTTGATTTCTGTTTTGCTTCGGTTCTTACACCAGTTCCTTCTTCCTAGTTGTTATCACTGTCAGTATTACTGTTTTGAAGTTGAGAGATAATATACCAAAAAAAGTACACGAATCCATCATACATGTTTACTGATGACTTTTTGTGCCCATGTAGTCACCTATTATATCCAAATACAGAATATTTCCAGCACCCACCTCCCTACACTCTTTTTCCATATCCTTTTTCAACACTTTCAGCTCCATGTCCTTCTTGTTTTAATATCCTGCTTGGGCATTCATTACTCCTAAACTTCAGCTTTCCTTATCCCTTCTTATCTTGGCTTGACTTTAAAAACTCTCTTGGATTTGTTTTACCTGCAGCCCTTAATAGCAGCTATTATAACTTCCCGACCAAAGAGCAGAGCAAACAATTTGCTCTAAATATTTTGCAAGCCTCACCAAGTGCTGTGTGCATGTATCCCACTATCACTCAGAACTACATTATGTCAGACTACTGTGCACAGATAAAAGTATATTAAAATAAAAATGTTGCAAGCAAATGTGAACACCGGGCACACCTAAATTTGGCTAAATCTAATATCAGTTGCACTTAAATTTATTCTCATGTCATTTGGGAAAATCCTTATACACAAATGTGTCAGCCATAGCTGGTCTTCCTACCCAAACAATGTCATCATGCATATATTCTCAGGGAACAAATGAAATAATTCACATTCTTGAGGATGATTTCTGAGGCTCAGGTGGGTATTTACATTTCTTTGGACAATTGCAGTGTAGAGCTCCTGCTCTCTCGTCATAACGTTAATTAGGTTTTATACTTTTATTATTTCTGATATAACGAAATAATTTATTATAGTTCAGTGTTGGAATTTACTTGGCTAAACTTTTGTAGTATACTTACTTGTTTTGAACATTGGTACGTGAAAAATAAACTGGCATATTGAAATTTACTGCCTACACGTGGGAAAGGCTTAATTAACTGGTACTTTGGAGAACTAGAGTACATATTTTGCAAAATTTATTTTTAAAAGTATGATCTTTATTGGAGGGTTCATGTAAATACTGTTTAGTTTTATAACTGTATCAAGTGACTTATTCATTCTGGACATAAAGAAATATAGCATTTGAACCATCACAAATCTTTGATCTGAACACATTGGCATACAATTTTTAAAGTGCCCTCAGTCAAACCAGTGATTAAAGACACTAATAATAATAATTTTATATAAAAGTTTCACCACCTTGAAATACAGAGAAAGTACTAGGTTTGACTGTTAGGATGAAAATAAGTACTTAGCTGTAGTTGTGTAAAATAGTATAACAACTGTGAAATCTGTGTTATTTTGACCAGTCTTAAAGAGAAAATTATATAATCAATATCTTAAGTTGTTTCTGGAATTATTATCTAGCAGAATAAACCTAGATGATAGGCTGAATCAATTTGTATCCTCTGATATAAACAGAGGTTAAATTCCATATTTGAAAGCAAGGGTATAAAGAAAACCTGAGAAGCTTCTAAGGAATTGAACGAAGTTAAAGTAGTAGCATTTGGTACTATCTCCTTTAGACCTTTCTTTTTGTTGTCTTTACAATTAAAATTTTTGTTCGTTTAAAAATTTTACAGATGATCTCTTATAAACCCTTCTCTTACAGCTAAGTGGTTGAAAAAATTCAAGTTATGATCTGAACAAGTACATGCCAGAAATTTTTTTCAAATACAAGACAATTTGTGGGAAGAATGATATTCTATTGTTAAGTAAATTTTGTAGCCAAATTAAACTGGAAGGTCAGATAGAAAAGATATAGCCCAGATAGTACTTTAAACACACAGCATGCCTTACAAACTAAGGTTGCTAGAGTTGATGACATGCTTTTGCCTTTTTTTTAAAAAAATCTCTTTATGCCTGTAAACTTTGGTGAGGTGTTTGGAATATCCTAGGTCAGTTCATCATCATTTCTGTGTGCATTAATAACACACATATGCAATATGGATGAATACAGGCACAAGCACCTATGAAGATTAACTAGCTAATGGTAATGATGAGTCAAACATTGTTATCTAATGCAAGATCCAAGTACCAGAACTTAGTCTTGATTTCACACAAGCATGACCTGGGAATTTTTAAAAAATTATTTTGGCCCTACTTCTGACTAACTAAATTAGAATATCTGCAAGTAAGGGCCAGACGTTTGAATGTTTTTAATTGCTCCTTAGGTGGTGGTAAAATACAGCCAGGTTGAGGAATGCTGAATTAAGAACAAGATATTAAAAGTAAGCTACTGCTAATTTTGATGTTGTATCCTAGTAAAAACCTGTGAAAAACTAGTGAAATATTTTACTATAATGTACAATAATGAAACTGTCTTTAAATTTTAATTCAAAATATATTAGTTTTTATTTCTTTTTGTGAAAAACATAATTTTTACATATACTGACAGACATGAGAGCGAGAATGTCCCTTTATTGTGACAAATAGGTCTTAGTATGACTGGGACTGGTTTTCTTAAATAATCATCAGTTACTCTCATCTGGTTCTAGAGAGACAGTGACAATTTCAAAGATACAACCAAGAAAAAAAAGAAAAGAAAAAGGAAGAAAGAAGCTTTCTAATTTTTTATTCAAAATCATATATTTACTCATCTTTCCTTCTATAATTTATAATTCCTTAAATCCAAAACCAAAGATGTATTTAGCTATCCAGCTAAATGACCAAAGATCATCTTCATCTTGGAATGTCATTTGTAGCCAATAATCCATATATTCATGTTATGCATGATTATAAATAACATATACAAAATGTAGATGTTCTATATAACCAGCCATTGGAGGATTTATTTGGTTAGACATTGAAAGGAGCAAATAAAACTTGCAGACATGAAACTTTAGCTTATTTGTGAAATATTTTTGGCAATCAGTAATACTGTATAGTTCTTGAACTTTCCATGAGCATGGGCTCTATCTTATTCCTTATTATAACTTTGACCAGGGCAGGAAGAATAGCAAACATTTAACACATGATTGTCAAACTGGATTAAATATCTTTTAAAGTTCTAGATATTAAGCATAATTAATAGTGTGGGACTAGATTATACACTTCAGACGTTTAAAAATAAATCTCAAAAATTCATCATTCAATTGGTGTCCTTGATTAGCTTGCTACATTACCAAAAAATTTCTAAATATTGTTAATTTATAACCAGTTAATTTTTCTAAGTTCTAAATGATATTTAATTTTTCCCTTTCACATTAAATTTATTGCTTCAGAAACTAATAAATAACAACAGTATAGGCATGTATGTTAAAATACCAATTTTCCAAAATAGGAAATATACTTAATTGCTATAGCAAATGTATATGCTATCTCTGAATTACCATTTAAATTATATATGTGTGTTTAAAATAACACTGAGAACTCATATTTATCTTAGAGTATTTATCTTCCTCCATCATTCCTAAGTTTTCACATCTATAGTATGAATGTGATTATCACTTCCAATTTCTTAAAATCTTATGCTATAAAGAACATTTTAACTGAGTTTTTCAAAAATTTAACACAAGTCAATTGATCAAGTCAAACAATAAAAGGCAGGAAATAAAATTCTTAACATGATTGATAAGGTCGAGAACTTTTTGGATGTCCTCAATTCATCATAACATCTATGCCTACAAGACTGAAATGTAAGAATGAAGAGTGAAAGATACAGATATTTATGTACTACTTGTACTTATATTTATATATTTTTATGAAGAGTGAAAGATACAGATATTTATACAGTTGAACTGAGTTTTCATTTCATGTAAAATGTTCTGGATTGTGAACAGTGCTGTGTTTTAGCTGACTTGAGAAGGCTGTGTGTCTACTTTGGCATTTCAGATAGCTTTATTTTTATGTTCTTTGGTTGCAGAAGGCATTTGATAGAAGTTTAGATATTTCTGTGATGTTAAAATCATATCCACAAATCTTTCCTTTAGTTATAAAATATACCTATCTGTGGCCCCTGAAATTGAGAAGAATGAGTTTCTACCTAATAATCTTTAAAAAGAAAACACAGCCAGGCATGGTGGCACACACTTGTAATCCCAGTACTTGGGAGGCTGAGACAGGAGGATCACAGGTTTGAGGACAGCCTCAGCAAGTAGGGAGACTCTATCAACCTAGTGAGACCCTGTTTCAAATTAAACATAAAAATAGGGCTGGGGGTGTAGCTCGGAGGTAGAATGTCTCTGGGTTCCAACCCCAGTGCCACAAAAAAAAAAGAAAAAGGAAACACACACACACACACACACACACACACACACACACACAAACACATTATTAGCTAAGCTTTAAATTCATTGGGATTGAAAAGTTTTCAATTATTCTAATTATACTTAAGATAATTTGTTTATTAATTCTGAAAGGAAGTGTGAGTGAACCCCTTAAAAACAAAATGCAACCTACTAATTCTGAAACTTTCTGGGATTTCCAAGTCAGTAGATTTAAATGAATTTACATCTTCCAAAGTTCTTATTACCGTAAAAAAAAATGTATATGTGTTAGGAATTAAACCCCTTACGCTGTAATCACAAAAAATAGTTGTCCGATTTCCAGAGAAATACTGTTAATGTCTAAAAACAGTTTTTTTTTTAAACTAGGAGCACTTCAGTGTTGATTTTAACTGGAAGGAAACTATGAGTTAAATAACTCTCCTGCTAAGAAACCTGTCTATAGGTGGGATTTCCCATGATTCTGAGAGTTTGATGAACACTCTTAGTACACCCTCTCACCCAACCATTCTAATTTAAAGCAGAAGGTAAAGTTTTAAGGAAATATTGACACATTAACCAATGCTGACCAAAAGTAATGTGAAGGAGACTTTTAATAAAATTAGCAATCACTTTTTTCCTTTGAAAGACTCATAAATGTCCATATTACAGAAAGATTAAATACTGTAAGTTTTCAGATTTGGCCATCTACTTTGATTTACAAAGCAAGAAATACTTAGAAACTACATCTTTAATGGCAAAGAGTATCGAAACTAGGACTTTACTTTTAAAAATCCTGAGTAGGTTGATAACTGAATTTAATCGAGCCATGATAGAGTGAGTCAGAAAGCGAGTAAATGGCAATATTGTCAAGAAATGAATTGTCAAAAATCTTAACATTTGAACCTTATGGACACCTTCGGGTAGTATGTTTTTTACAGTCGTCTTGTAAAATCACGAACTAGTGGTACGTGCTTTCCAACAACTACTTACTGGATTATTTGAAACCCATCTTAAATGACTGTATTTGTAGTAAGTGTTATGAATCCTCACTTCTTTTAACAATTATGTTTCTGAGAATCCTGGAATTTCCTGAGCCACAGCGCGTGGAGGGAGGGAGGTGCCCTGGGCGGTCTTCTCAGCCTGGCGGCTGTCGAGGCTCCCCGGGCTGCGCTCCAGAGCCCGAGTCCTTCCTAGCCGCGCGGTGCAGGAGGCGGCTCAGGTGCCGCCGCGGGAACCTGAGCTCGGGCGCGCGTCCGGTGTAGCGCGGCCAGGTGAGGAAGCCTCGGTCCCCGACTGGAGCTTCCGCAGCCGTCTCGGCTCGGTGCATTTCTCCGCGGGGTCTGCAGCGCCGTTTGCACCGCGCAGCCCTCTTCGGAGGAGAGACGTCCTGGGTTCGACTTATCTCCGGTGCGCGGCGGCTGCACAGGCCCCGCCGAGGGCGCGTGGAGCGCGAAGCCGCCCTGGCCGTCGGCGTCGACGGGTCCGGGGCGGCGGCGGGGCGGGGGCGTGCCGGGGGCGTGGCGGCGGGGCGCGGGGCGCGGGGGTGGCGAGGCCGCGGGGCGCGGGGGCGGCGGCGCGGCCGGGAAGGCGGTGCGGCGCCGCCGGCGGCTCCGGGCTCCCGCTCTCCCGGCCGCCGAGCGCGAGCCGCCGTGGGCGGGGCCTGCGGTGATTGGCGGGCGGGCGGGGAGGTCGGAAGTACTTTGTTTTTTATGCTAATGAGGGAGTGGGGCTTGTCCGTATTTACGTTGAGGCGGGAGCCGCCGCCCTTCATTCACCCACATGGTCCTGCGAGGTGCCGCCGCCGCCGCCCGACCCGCGCCTTCGCGCCACTTCGCGCCCGCGGGCGAGGCCGAGGGGGTGGGGACGACCCCCGCCGCGCCGCCGCCGCTCGCGGAGCCCCTCGGCGGGGCGGGCGCCGGCCGCACCCCCGGCCTGGGGCCTCGGCCGTAGTAAAGCGGAGGCGGCGCGAGAGCCCGCGGCGGGCCGGGCGAAGATGGTGGCGGCTACTCCTCCGGTGAGTGCGCCCGCCCCGCCGGCGGGGAAACCTGTTGTGCGGCCCGGGCCGGCGGCGGGCGGGTCTCGGGCCGTTGGCCGCTCCCGGCTCCACGCGGCCGGCGAGGGGCAGGGCCGGGCGGCGGAGGGGGCGGCGGCCGCGCCCGGGACCCGCGCCGGCGGGCGGCGGGCGGCGGCGGCGCACACAATGGCCCGCGCGGAGGGCGCGGGGGGCGCGGGCTGGGCGCGGGCCGCGGTCCCGGCAGGGAAAGTTTCTCCCGGGGGCGAGTTAAAGCGCCGCAGAACAAAGCGGCGCGGCGCGGCGCGGCACATGGCAGGCCGCGGGCGGGAGGGGGCGCGCCCACGAGGTACCTGCGCCGGGCGTGGGCGGGCGCCGGCTCCCCAAACTTTGTGCGCGCCGGGCGGCGGGCCTGCGCACCCCGTCCGCGTGGCTTTGTTACCGCGTGGGCAGCCCGGGCGCGGCGCGCAACTTCCCGGGCCGGGGCTCGCGGAGGCCGGGGCGGCGGGGTGGCGGGAGGAGCCGCCCGCGCCCGCCCGCTCGCAGGGAGCGCGGCGCGGGCGGGAGGGCCGGGCCGGCTCGGCGGGAGCGGCGTCCCCGCCGCCATGTTCCTGCG
>PVJS01061860.1:0-10881 GCA_004027185.1 Glis glis | reverse complement strand
GGTCTCGAGTACTATATTGAAAAGGAGTGGTGACAGCGGACATCCTTGTCTTGTTCCTGTTTTTAAAGGGAACTCTCGAAGTTTTTCCCCATTCAGTATGATGTTGGCTATGGGCCTATTGTATATTGCCTTTATGATGTTGAGGTATGTTCCTTCTATTCCAATTCTCTGCAGTGTTCTTATCATGAATGGGTGTTGGATTTTGTCAAATGCTCCAGCGTGCATTTCTTGATCCTACTACCATGTTATTGTATAAAGACACTACGGGATTAAAGGCGTATGGTAAATGTAAGGAAATACATGGTAACATTGTGCAAACATCAGAATTTTTACCTGCATATAAGAGAAACTGACTCTGAATTATTTCAATGGAAACAAAAATGGTTATTGAGTACCTTGTAGAATCCTCAGGAGGGACAGAGGGAAATAGCCAGATGCAAACCCACAATCACACCACAGAACTAACCAGTGAGGACAGGGTGTTGCAAACCCCTGCAGCCTGGCACCTGGACCCCCAGGATACTACTTCCTGAACTGGTGCCGGGAATCTTCTGGAAGCTGGTCATAGCCACTGCTTCTACTGCCACCCTCCCAAGAATAGATTCTGAGCCCGCCACAGTGGTGCACACCTGGAATCCCAGTACTTGGGAGGCTGAAACAAGAGAATTGCAGGTTTGAGGCCAGTCTCAGCAACTTAGCAAGGCCCTCAAAAACTTAGTGAGATCCCGTTTCAAAATAAAATAGGGCTGGGGGTGTAGCTCAGACGTAGAACACCCCTGAAGTCAATCCCCAATACCAAAAAAAGAAAGGAAGGAAGGAAGCAAGCAAGGAAGGGAGGGAGGGAGGGAGGGAGGGAGGGAAGGAGGGAAAGAATAGGTTCTGCGTGGTCCCTGTTTCTTTCTACTGTCAGCTTCTCATCTGAAGCCATGTGAAGGTGTGTGTGATGAGCATCCCCAGGTCTTGGCACCTAGACCCCAGCTGCAAAGGAGACTTAGGAAAAATCCAGTGCCCGGTTATTCCAGAAGTGAGCTCTGTCTGATAAGCTAGAAAAAGACAGTTCTTATGGTAGACCACCAAAAAAGACAAATATCCACTACCAGGCAATTGTGTGGAATGTAATTTTGCCAGGATGACAATCTGAGCTGAACTACTGTCCCCGTGTTTCCCCTTCCTCTTAGTGATTCTGAAGCACCCTGCAGTGGCTTGATAACACTTTACTTCTTCTACAACTCAATTGTTTTTGTATTTTGTAATTTTTTTATTTTTAATTTATTTCCAATCAATTATGTATAGCTGTGTATAGAATAGGGAAAGTTAAAAAATAACCATAATGGTCAGGCGCAATGGCACATGCCTATAATCCCAGTACTTGGGGGGCTGAGACAGGAGGATCGAAAGTTCCAGGCCAGCCTCAACAATTTAGCCAGACCCTCAGCCACTTAGCAAGACTGTTTCAAAATAAAAAAATAAAAAGGGCTGGGAATGTAGCTCAGAGGTGGAATGCCCCAGGGTTCAATCCCCAGTACCAAATAATAATAATAATAATAATTTTTTTAAAGGGCTGGAGTGTGCCTCAGAAGTAGAATGCCCCTGGTTTCAATCCCCATTACCACACTCACACACACAAAAAGAAGTAACCATAATGTCTACTGACTTATTAAAACAAATTAGGGCCGATTACAAAATAATATGTATACCAAGCATAAACTTTAAGAATTAAGGAAGCATTGCCAAAAACAGAAAAGGAACAGGAATTGGATGAGAATGGGTTGAAAATGTTTTAAACTTTCCCCACTCCAAAAAAAAATTTTAAATTTTCGAGCTGGACTCCATGGTACATGCCTGTTGTCCCAGCTACTCTGGAGGCTGAGGCAGGAGGATCACACATTCGAGGCCAGCCTGGGCAATTTAGCAAGACCCTGTCTCAAAAGAAAAAATAAAAAGGTCTGAGGATGTAGCTCAGTGATAAAGCACTTGTGTAGCATGTGTGAGACCCTGGGTTCCATCTCCAGCACCAGAAAAAAAAAATTAAAATTGTTCTTTTCTTTTTCTTTCTGCACTTTGTGCAGGGATCAAACCCAGGGCCTTGGACATTCTAGGCAAATGCTCTTCAACTGAGCTATATACCTCTAGCCCCCAGATTCAAAATCCTTTTTGGAAACGTTGGTAAATTTGACCTAGTGAGACCCTGTTTCAAAACAAAAAAACAGTGGTGGCACACACTTGTAATCCCAGTACTTCGGAGGCCTAGACAGGAGGATCACAGGTTCGCCACCAGCCTCAGCAACTCAGTGAGGCCCTCCACAACATAGTGAGACCGTGTTTCAAAAGAAAAAATAAAATAGGGCTGGGGGTGTAGCTCAGAGGTAGAACACCCCTGTGTTCAATCCCCAGCACTAAAGTAAATTTTTAAAAAATTTAAAAAAGAGGCTAGCCAGGCATGGTGGCACATGCCTATAATCCCAGTACTTGCAAGGCTGAGATAGGAGGATTGCAGGTTTGCAGCCAGCCTCAGCAACTTAGTGAGGCCCTGCGCAACTTAGTGAGACCCTGTTTCAAAAGAAAGAATAACGCACGCTTGTAATCCCAGTACTTTGGGAGGCGGAGACCGGAGGATCCCGGTTCGCGGCCAGCCTCAGCTACTTAGTGAGACCCTCCGCAACTTAGTGAGACCCGGTTTCAAAATAAAGGATAAAAAATAGGGCCAAGGGTGTAGCGCGGAGGTAGAACGCCCCTGGGTTCAATCCCTGGTACCGCAAAAAAAAAAAAGAATAAGAGGAAGCAAGATGGCGGGATAGCGAGAGGCAGCATGTCGCCGGCGCTCTGAGAGTTGGGGCTCGGCTGGCGGGAAGATTGCTTCTTGACAAGAAAAGCAGGGCAGCCAAAACTCAACAAAACAATGAGAGCCAAAGTGCAGCGGAATGCGAGTCCGTGGAAAGAGCGGAGGGTGGTAGAGAGCTCAAAGCATCTCACCTGGTAAGTGGAGAGCGGAGCCAAAGGTGCCATCTTGGCTGAGCCACGCCAGCACCGCGGCCCCCGGAATCCTCCAGCAAAGAAACAGCTGATTCTTATGAAACCAGCAATTATAGCCCACCATCGAAAGCAGTCGACATCGGACCATGATGAAGCCCAAGTCGAACCAGATCCACACCTACAACGGCGACGACTACAAAGGGCGGGACACGAACATCAGCCCCCGCAAACAAAGCAACACGGAGAGACATAGATGAGGCGGCCAGGCACAGGAGCACCCCAACACCGAGAAAATGAGCGGGTGAAACACGGCCCCCCTGGAGTAGCCTAGCACCGGTGAAGAATACCCCAGCACTGAGGACATGGACGGACATGGCATGGCCCCCCGGAACCACCCAACAACAAAAACACAGGTGAGTGAGATAAAGGGAGGCAGCGTGTCGCCGGCACTCCGAAACTCAGAACTTGGCTGGTAGGAAGATTGCTTCTTAACAGGAAAAGTAGGGCAGCCCAAACTCAACAGAGACCCGAAGAGCAGTGGAGTTCCAGGCAGCGGACAGAGCAGGGGGCTAAACAGAACTCCACGCATTTCACCTGGTAAGTGGAGAGCGGAGGTGAAAGCGCCATGTATGTGGGGCCACGCCTACACCACAACTCCCGGAGACCAACAGCAAAGAAACAGCAGATCCTTGTGAATCCAACGACTATAAACCACCATTGAAACCATTAACTCCGGAACATGATGAAGCCCAAGTCAATCCAGACCCGCACATACAACGACGACGGTTTCAAGGGGTGGGCTGTGAGCCTCTGCTCCTGCAACAAGTATGATGAGGAGAGACAGAGAAGAGGTGGCCATACACAGGAGCAGTCCAACTCTGAGAACACGAGCTGGCGAGCCACGGCCCCCCATGAGCAGCCTAACACCATCCTGGAACACCCCAGAACTGAGGACATAGGTAAATGAGACATGGCCCCCTCCCCATCAGCCCAGCACAGAGAACACGGGCGGGTCAGCCTCCGGCCCCACCCCCAGAGACTCCCCCAAGCTGGGGACGTGAGTGGGTGAACCCTCGGCCCTGCCCCCGGAGACCCCCAGTGCTGGGAATGCAGGGCGAGTGAGCCCTTGGCCCTGCCCCCAGAGAACCCCTCCCCAAGCGCTGGGGATGCGGAGCAGGTGAGCCCTTGGCCCCGCCCCCAGCCCCCCCTCCAGTGCTGGGGATGCATGGCGGGCAAGCCGTTGGTCCCGCTCCTGGAGAACCCCCGGCACTGAGGACGCAGAGTGGGTGAGCCTTTGGCCCCGCACCCGGAGACTCCCCGGTGCTGGGGATGTGGGGCAGGTGAGCCCTCGGCCCCGCCCTCGGAGACCCCCCCCAACGCTGGGGACATGAGGTGGGTGAGACTTTGGTCCTGCACCTGGAGACCCCCTGCACTGGGAATGTGGGGCAGGTGAGCCCTTGGCCCCGCCCCCAGAGAACCCCTCTCCCCAGCACTGGGGACGTGGGGCAGGTAAGACCTCGGCCCAGCCCCCAGAGAACCCCTCCCCCCAGTGGGAGGGAGGTGGGAGGCGGAAAGTGGGAATTGGGGGAGTGTTAACTGACCAATGAATGCATGTATATGTCAACCATCCTGAAACCTTCAAGATGTGTGATTGCAATGCACTAATAAAATAAATAAATTTAAAAAAAGAGGTAGAATGCCCCTGAGTTCAATCCCTAGTACCACACACACACACACAAAGAAAAAAAATGTAAGAAAGAAAGAAAGAATAAAAAATAGGGGTGGGGGTGTAGCTTGGAGGTAGAATGTCCCTGGGTTTCATCCCCAGTACCATGCAAAAAATAAATAAATAAACAAAGGCTGGACGTGGTGGCGCACACTTGTAATCCCAGTACTTTGGGAGGTGGAGACCGGAGGATCCGGGTTCGCGGCCAGCCTCAGCTCTCTCTCTCTCCTCCTGTCTCTCTCTCTCTCTCTCTCTCTCTACTTAGTGAGGCCCTCCACAACTTCGTGAGACCCGGTTTCAAAATAAAGTATAAAAAAATAGGGCCGGGGGTGTAGCGCGGAGGTAGAATGCCCCTGGGTTCAATCCCCGGTACCGCAAAAATAAATAAATAAATAAATAAATAAATAAATAAATAAACAAACAAAAGAGGCTGGGGATGGAACTTGGAGGTGGAATGTCCTGGGTCCAATCCCCAGTACCAAAAAACAGTTTGTAAGTTTGGGGGATGTAATTCCACTCACAACAGTACCGAAGGCCCTTTGGACCTTGATCCTACTGGGGATGGGGAGATGAAAAGCGGAACCCCTTCCTTCACAGAGCTCACAGCTCAGTAGGGCAGACCTGGGAAAACAAAGAAAAGTCAAGACCCTGCTTCTGTTGAGAGGGGGTGGGGTTAGGAAGCCCTCACCAGGTGGCTCCTGTGCTCCCCTGGAGCTAGGTGTGAAAGGGTGAAATTGACATGTTGTAGGCCTGAAATATACACAGTTTTTCACTGTTAATGATATCTCAATGAAGCTGAGAGAGAGCCAGGCTTGTCATCCCAGTACTTGGGAGGCTGAGACAGGAGAATCGCAGGTTCATGGCCAGCCTCAGCTACTTAGTAAGGCCCTCCGCAACTTAGTGAAACCCTGTTTCAAAATAAAGATTAAAAAATCGGGCTGGGGGTGTAGCTTGGAGGTAGAATGCCCCTGGGTTCAATCCCCAGCATCACCAAAAATACAAAATAAAAAAATAAAACTAAGAGAAAAAAAGAACTGGGGTTTCGATGTCAAAGAGATTCCAATTTTGTGATTTTAGCTGAGAGAACTTAAGGAAGTTACTGACCTCTCTGGAGTCAAAGTGGGGAGCTCATTTCTCTCAAGCAAAGCCCCCCACCCCAGTATTGTTGGAGGATTAAATAGCATTCTGCCCCTAAAGAATCGTCCTTAGGCAAGGTGCATAGAAAGCGCGCAGTCAATGTTCGGTTCCCCACCCGCCTCCTTTGCCCAATCTCTATGTATTTCAGAGTTGAGAATCAATAAACAGCTCATCCTGGCAGATTGAGTGAGATCTTTTTTCTTTTCTTTTCTTTCTTTTTTGGTATTGGGGATTGAACCTAGGGGCATCCTACCTCTGAGCTACACCCCCAGTCCTTTTTATTTATTTATTTATTTATTTATTTATTTACTTATTTATTTATTTATTTATTTATTTATTTTTTGCGGTACCGGGGATTGAACCCAGGGGCATTCTACCTCCGCGCTATACCCCCGGCCCTATTTTTTATACTTTATTTTGAAACCGGGTCTCACGAAGTTGCAGAGGGCCTCATTAGGTAGAGAGAGAGAGAGAGAGACAGGGAGAGAGAGAACTGAGGCTGGCCGCGAACCCAGATCCTCCAGTCTCCGCCTCCCAAAGTACTGGGATTAAAAGCGTGCGCCACCACGCCTGGCTCTTTTTATTTCTTACTTTGAAACAGTCTCACTACATTGCTGAACCTGCGATCCTCCTGTCTCAGCCTCCCAAGTACTGGGATTACAAGCATGTGTCACCATACTCAGTGTTGGGTGGGACTATTTAAACACACGACTTTCAAAAAGGCTTTATCCTAGCCTAGCGTGGTGGCACACGCTTGTAATCCCAGCACTTGGGAGGCTAAGACAGCAGGATCACAGGTTCACGGCTAGCCTCAGCTACTTAGTGAGGCCCTCTGCAACTTGGTGAAACCCTGTTCAAAATAAAGAATAAAAAATAGGGCTGGGAGCCAAACGTGGTGGCGCACGCTTGTAATCCCAGTACTTGGGAGGCTGAGACAGTAGGATCCATATTCGCGGCCAGCCTCAGCTACTTAGTGAGGCCCTCTGCAACTTAGACCCTATTTCAAAATAAAGAATAAAAAAATAGGGCTGGGAGCCTAGCGTGGTGGCGCACGCTTGTAATCCCAATACTTGGGAGGCCGAGACAGGAGGAGTCAGGTTCGTAGCCAGCCTCAGCTACTTAGTGAAGCCCTCTGTAATTTAGTGAGACCCTGTTTCAAAATAAAGAATAAAAAATAAGGCCGGGGGTGTAGCTTGGAGGTAGAATGGTCCTGGCTTCAATCCCCAGTACCGCAAAAAAAAAAAAAAAAAAAAAAACTTTATCCCTACAATGTGGAGAAAGCCTTACAGTGGCAAGATGTAAGCCACCCTGCCCGGCCTCCTGCCACCCGGTGGCTTCTTAATTAAACAGAAACGGCCACACACCCAAATCCTTTTGCAGAGGACGGTTCCAGCAGCTGCTCTTGCTTTCAGGGCTCCTGGGATAACTCTGAAGAATGCTCTGTCACAGGGCACAATGAGCTAGGAAGAGCAGCCCTGTTCTGTCCTGGCAGGCTTTTATTACAAACCGCATTTGCATGGATAAAGGATTTGCTCTCGGTTCTGAAGCAGTTCGTGTTTATTAATCCCGAACAAAATCCTAAATCTCCTCAGTCACTCTGATGGGGTGACACTGACAACCTGAGGGAGGGGCTGGGAATCCCCAACCTCCCTGTTTTAAGGAGAGATTGGACAGGACTACCCATGGACTTTAGGAGGATATCTCTGCAGGGCGAAGAGAGGGAGAGAGGGAAATGACTCCCCACAGAGCTGTTTAATTTTCAATTAGCAGTGGGAGTCTAGATCTTTGGCCTTTTTCACTTGCTGTAACCAAATTTTAAAACATTAATATAGAGCCGGGCATGGTGGTGCACACTTGTAATCCCAGTACTTGGAGGCTGAGACAGGAGAATCACAGGTTTGAGGACAGCCTCAGCAACTTAGTGAGGCCCTCTGCAACTTAGTGAGACCCTGTTTCAAAATAGAGAATAAAAAATAGGGCTGGGGGTGGAGCTCGGAGGTAGAATGCCCCTGGGTTCAATCCCCAGTACCGCAAAAATAATAATAATGATGATGATATTAATATAGACCTGCGCATAGTGGTGCATGCCTGTAATCCCAGTACTTGGGAGGCTGAGACAGGAGGATCACAGGTTTGAGGACAGCCTCAGCAACTTAGCGAGACCCTTGACAACATAGCAAGATCCTGTCTCAAAATAAATAAAATAGGGTTGGGGGTGTAGCTCGAAGATAGAATACCCCTGAGTTCAATCCCCAGTAACACACACACACACACACACACACACACACACACACACACACACAGATATATTCTCTGTCAAAGGGCACAATGAGCTAGGAAGAGCAGCCCTGTTCTGTCCTGGCAGGTTTTATTACAAACTGCATTTGCATGGATAAAGGATTTGTTCTTGGTCCTGAAGCAGCTCCTGTTTATTACCCCCAAACAAGATAAGTCTCCATATATATTGCCATGTCTTTGGTTTTTTTTTTTTTTTTTGCGGTACTGGGGATTGAACCCAGGGGCGTTTTACCTCCGCGCTACACCCCCAGCCCTATTTTTTATACTTTATTTTGAAACCGGGTCTCACAAAGTTGCAGAGGGCCTCACTAGGTAGAGAGAGAGAGAGAGAGAGAGAGAGAGAGAGAGAGAGTGAGTGTGAGCTGAGGCTGGCCGCGAACCCGGATCCTCCGGTCTCCGCCTCCCAAAGTACTGGGATTACAAGCGTGCGCCACCACGCCCGGCTTTATATATTGCCATGTCTTAGTCCTTAGTCCTTAGGGAAAAGCAGGACAGAAAAGAGAAGGAGTAGCAACTGATGTCAATAAAGCACTTGGCATTGTCTGTTTGCCATATGACACGCAAAGACATTGGCCCTGGGGCAGGAGCAGGCGAGGGCAGGAGCCGGCCAGCTGCTGGGCTGCACGGATGGACCCGTAATCCCAGGAGGCCAAGCGAAGGGACGCTATGGAGAGTGGCAGAGGCTGGGGAGACCAAGCCACTGGCTGTGCTTGGAGGAAGAGAATGTGTCTGCAGGAAGCTACAACCACACAGAAAAGACTGGAAGGCCATCAGCATTTTTAGAGAGGCCAGGTCTAGCGAAGAGGGTCGCCCAGGGTTTGTTTTATAGTCTGTGCTATTCTGTGTTTTGCAAGTTATCGTTGTCGACCATGCAATTCTTTTGTAATTAAAAAAAAGGAAAGCTTGTTCGTTTTGTTTTGCTTTTGGAAGAAGAGACGTG
This sequence comes from Glis glis, assembly GCA_004027185.1. Classification (NCBI taxonomy): domain Eukaryota; kingdom Metazoa; phylum Chordata; class Mammalia; order Rodentia; family Gliridae; genus Glis; species Glis glis. The sequence continues at coordinate 1,807 of PVJS01061860.1, read as the reverse complement.
TTTCCTAAGAGCATTGTCCCCAGGAATGGGCTGGGAAGGAGAGGACCAGCAAGGACCCAGGATAGATCTCCCCACTACCCCTAGCCCTCCCCGGAAAATGGTCCAGAGCCTCAGTCTCCTCCTGGAGTGATGTCATGGGCTGAATGTGTCCCCCAAGTTCATATGCTGAACCCTAACCCCCATGCCATGGTATTTGGAGGCGGAGACTCTGGGAGGTGACTGGGTCATGAGGGTGGTACCCATCTGAATGGGATAAGCCCTTATAAGAAGAGACAGGAGAGAAAAGCCGGGCGTGGTGGCGCACGCTTGTAATCCCAGTACTTTGGGAGGCGGAGACCGGAGGATCCGGGTTCGTGGCCAGCCTCAGCTCGCTCTCTCTCTCTCTCTCTCTCTCTCTCCCTGTCTTTCTCTCTTTCTCTCTCTCTCTACCTAGTGAGGCCCTCCGCAACTTCGTGAGACCCAGTTTCAAAATAAAGTATAAAAAAAGAAATAGGGCCGGGGGTGTAGCGCGGAGGTAGAACGCCCCTGGGTTCAATCCCCAGTACCGCAAAAAAATAAATAAAAAAGAAGAGCCAGGCGAGGGGGTGCATGCCTACAACCCCAGTGACTCTGAAGCATCACAAGTTCCAGGCTAGTCCTGGGCAACTTAGCAAGACCCTGTCTAGAAATAAAAAATAAAAGAGGCTGGGGGGGTAACTTAGTGGTAGAGTGGCCCTGGTTATGCCGGGCGTGATGGCGCACGCTTGTAATCCCAGTACTTGGGAGACTGAGACCGGAGGATCGCAGGTTCGAAGACAGCCTCAGCAAGTAGTGAGAGACTCATCAACCTAGCGAGACCCTGTTTCCAAATAAGAAATAAAATTGGGCTGGGGGTGTAGCTCAAAGGTAGAATGCCTCTGGGTTCAATCCCCAGTACCACAAAAAAAAAAAAAAGAAAAGCTTCTGAACTCTAATGAGTGTTAAGAATCACCCTAGAAAATTTGCTAAGATCCAAGCTCTCCAGCCCCCTCTCTGAAAATCCCAGTGCCACAGGTATGTGCAAGTGGCCAGGTATGGGATTCTCGGGAAGCCCCCTGGTGAATCGGAAGCCCATGGTCCATGGACCTCATGTCTGGGGACCAGTTAACATCCAAAGGGCGCTGTCTCCGTTTCTGTTGCTGCTATAACAAACCATCACAACTTTGTGGTTTAAAGCAAAAGGAATTCGTTGTCTTGCAGTCCCGAGGCCAGAAGTCTGAAATCAAGGCGTCCCCGCTCCCTCCCAAGGCTCCAGCGGAGGGTCTCGCCTGCTTCTTCCAGCCTCTGGTGCTGCAGCCATCCTCAACGTCCCAGGCTGAAGCTGATCACCCCGTCTCTGCCTCCGTGTCACGGGCCTCGTCCCTGCCTCTGTTCCCTTTTCTTGTAAGGATGCTAGTTACGTCGGCCTAGGAGCCACCCGATAGCTCATTTAAACAACTCCAGAGAGACAGAATAGGCAGAGACAATGGCCGGACCAGACATAAAAATAGAACTCTAGCTGAGTGTGGTGACACACATACTTGTCATCCCAGTACTTGGGAGGCTGAGACTGGAGGATCGCAGGTTCACGGCCAGCCTCAGCTACTTAGTGAGGCCCTCCACAACTTAGTGAGACCCTGTTTCAAAATAAAGAATAAAAAATAGGGCTGGGGGTGTATCTTGGAGGTAGAATGCCCCTGGGTTCAAGCCCCAATCCAAAAAATAAAAAATAGCCGGGCATGGTGGTGCACGCTTATAATCCCAGTACTTGGGAGGCTGAGACAGGAGGATCGCAGGTTCGCAGCCAGCC
>PVJS01061859.1:0-10881 GCA_004027185.1 Glis glis | reverse complement strand
AAAAAAAAAAAAAAAAAAAAAAAAAAAAAAAAAAAAAAAAAAAAAAAAGAGGCAGAAAAGTTGGTCAAATTGGATGGAAAGTAGAACTGGTAAATGACAAACATTGATATTCATCTGAGATTTTTAAGCAGTGTATTAAAGGTGCATATAGTAAAATGTGAGAGAAAGATAAATTGAGGGAATAACTATTAATCAAAGTGTAGTCAAGACTTGATGATTTTGGAAATTCTCAGCTTATCCAGATGGCAAAAGATGCTAAAATTATGGGATTTGCTGTTAAGAATGTGTGTTCCAGAAATTAAACCAAAGGTGTATTTGGATCCCTCTTGGTAGTGATGAGGAGGTTGGGCATATAGTTCATGAATCACTTCAAACATCTCAACAGAAGCTAAGAATAGAAATGGTATTAACCAGAAGAGATCTTGGAGGACACTCCTGTCTGATGGTATAAATCTCTGTAACATATAAAGGAGACCCACAAAGTTTTTGATAATGCTATATCAGAAAAAACAGTCTGCAATGATAGAGGCACAGACAAAAATTAAATGGAGGAAGGCTGTCAAACTTCTAAACTCTTACAGGCTGGAAATAGACTGATTAAAATACTCACTTACAAACATGTCTTACCTTCAAGAAAAAGGAAGGTTGGCTTTGAGAGCAGAACCTTCCATCTAGAGGCTGGGCCTGCAATTACAAAGGCACAGTCCAGGACCGGAAGCCCAGAGGAAAGAACTACAGACCCAGAAGGCAGAGTATTGAGCCACAGAGAATTACTTTCAGACCTTGAAACCTAGTGTAATTTGCTTAAAAATTGCTTGGGACTAGTGACTACTTTATTCCTTCTATCTTCTACCTTTTAAATTCAAATATTATAACCATTCTATCACATTTTTAGACTGTATACTTAAATGAGGTCCTGCGGCATTTGCCTTTCTGTGCCTGGCATATTTCACTTAGCATAATGTCCTCCAGATTGATCCATACTGTCACAAGTGATAGAATTTTTTTAAGGGTATAGAGTATCCCATTATGCATTATTTTTATGCATTATGCATTACACATTATCCCATTATGTCACATTTTATTGTCATTTCACTCATTGGTGAACACCTACATTTCTTCCATATATTGACTATTGTGAATAATGCTGAAATGAACATGGGAATACAGACATATCTTTAACATGCCAATTTTGATTCCTTTGGATATATAAGTGAGATTATTGAATCATATAGTAATTCTAATTCTAATTTTTTTGAGAAAGCTTCAAACTCTTTTTCATTTAACCATTTTATAAATTTGGATATTTAAATTTTTCCAAAACGATATACATAATGGCATGATGCACATCCTAACGTATAATTTTTGTGTCTCTTTTAATATTATTGCTGATTTAGAATTAATTACTAGAATAGAATCATCAGTTCAAGGTTTTAAATATTTGATGACTTTCAGTACATATTATCAACTTGCCTCCCAAAATTAGATTCTAAATTGCCTATAATTTCTCTAAAGAATACAAATGTCCATTTCCTCATACCCTTTTCAATATTTCTACATTTTTAAAAGTTTTGCAGCCGGGCGTGGTGGCGCACGCTTGTAATCCCAGTACTTTGGGAGGCGGAGACCAGAGGATCCAGGTTCGTGGCCAGCCTCAGCTCTCTCTTTCTCTCTCTCTCCCTGTCTCTCTCTCTCTCTCTACCTAGTGAGGCCCTCCGCAACTTCGTGAGACCCGGTTTCAAAATAAAGTATAAAAAATAGGGCCGGGGGTGTAGCGCAGAGATAGAATGTCCCTGGGTTCAATCCCCAGTACCGCAAAAAAAAAATGTTTTGCAAAAGGGGTGGTCAAGAAGTTGGTATTTCATTGTTTTAATTTACATTTCTTCAATAAAACTGAAGATCTCTTCATGTTTTTGTTTGTTTCTTCTATGAATTGCCTATTCATGCTTCTTGCCTATTTTTCTATTGGGATTTTTTTGTCATATTAACCATTTAGTTGACTATAATATGCCATATTTATAACAGATAGACATTGTTAATTTAAAAAACATTACATACCTTAGGATATCTTCCTAATTTTATCATGAATTATTGAAAACTTTCTCGATATAGAATTCTTGAGTCTCATGGAAAAGCAGGAGAAATTCATCTACGTTTGGGCTTTTACATATTCCAGGCTAATGCGTACTTTCTGAATTCTCCCCGTCTACCTGTTTGCAGTTTTTTTTCTTCCAGGTCTAAAACTACCATGCTAATAAAAGTAATTTTCAATTCAGCTATCACTCAGCTTGTGCAACTGTAGATAAAGCCTGGAATATATGGAGTCCCAAGCAGAGGAATCTTATCTCTGAGCAGATTTTCCTCTTTCATTGATACCAAACAGAGCTACTGATCTGATGCTTAACTTCTTGCCTGGGTCTCCATGGTGTCACTTCATCCTCCTGCTTCTTCAGTTAGCAGTATCTTGAAACCCATGCACAACTGTGAATTTCTGTGAGCCATCACCATGGAAACCCAAGAACCTGCTCCTTCTGTAGAATGCAGTTTATCCAAACCAGAGGGTAAAATGTAATATCTTATTCCCCCTGCCTTGCAAAATCTTGACTCCTATTGGAAGCCTTCTTAGTCATAAGCTCTGAGGTCACCTCAGTCTGATTTGGAAGGGGCACAAACTGACCATCCAAGTAGAAATTTGTTTGCACACAAGCAAATTTCCAAGGACTAAATGGGGTTGATAAGCAGGTGGACCCTGATGGCAACCTCTTCATTTCCCAGAATTGTTTACCCTTTTGTTCCCTGATTCATCTGTGACTGCCGTGTTGTTTTTCTCTGACTCACCACATGACTGCTTCCCTGGCTCCTGCGTTTAATCATTTTTACAATGTTTTGGTTAAATCCCTCAATATAAGAAAGATGCTGGTTGAAGGAGAGCAGGATATTTCTGTCTCCTCTCCAGTCGCCTTATACCTCTAATAATAATTCTGACTTTGAGTCATTCATATGAGAGCACTTCAAATCCATCAGTATCATTCTACTACAGACCCCGACTCCCCATGTCAGTGAGTATTAGAGAGGCTTCGCGTAAATTATTTTTCCTCCTGATTCACCCTAACACAGTGTGGCTTTCTCTTGGTATTGAGAGGTCTCTAACATCTTGCTCAATTGAGTCTCATTTGCACATTATCTCACCAAAATTCTCTGAAGTTTTTTGCACAGGGATGACACCCTTCTCACCTTGGATATAGGATTTTAATTCTCCCTTCCTTTGGTCATATACTTGGAGACTTCAGAGTATATAGAGGTCATAAAACTAAATTGATCATTTCTTGAGAATTTTGGTCTTTTTTTCCTTAAGGTGAAGCAATGTGATCAGATACTATGATTTTCAAACTTTAATTTGTATAGAAATTGCCAGTGGTAATTAGTAAAATAGAGAGACCAGCATTTTACCTCCAGAGATTCATATTCAGTATCTCTGAGATGCACCAAATAATTTACATATCTAATAAACACCGCCACCACACAGAGTGGTTCTTATATGGTTTCTACCATTCTTTAAGAAACACCAGTGGAAAAGAAAAAGAATTAAACCAGTGGTTCTCCAAATGTGGCCAATAGACCAGTTACATCAGCTTCACTGGGGAACATATTGGAAGAAAATTGATGACCACAACCACAGATCTACTAAGTGAGCATGACTGGGGGTGATGCCTAGTGTTCTGTATTCTAGCAATCCCTCCAGAGGTTTCTGATGCACACCCAAGTTTTAGAACTGCTGAAGAGGTGAGTCAGAAGCACCAGGTTCTTATCTGAGCTCTACCTCTAACTCAGTGACCAGAGGAAAGTTATTCCCTCTCTCTGGACCTCAATTTCCAGATTCTCATAAGGATGAGAGGCTAGCCAGGCATGATGGTGAATACCTGTAATCCCATACTTGGGAGGCCTAGATAGGAGAAATTCAGGTTCAAGGCCAGCCTCAGCAACTTAGTGAGGACCTCAGAAACTCAGAAATACCCTGTTTCAAAATTTAACAGGTGGAGCTGAGAGTGTAGTTCAGAGGTAGAATGCCCCTGGCTTCAATTCCCAGTACCAAAAAAAAAAAAAAAAAGAATGGAGGTTAAAGATGGTGTCATAGAATGAGACAGCATTTTTCAGTCACTGTGAGACTTGGAACTCAACCACTGGGAAGACTGCTTCTTGACAAGGGCAGAAAAACTTATTGAGTGAAAAACTCAACAAAACTATGACAGTTGAAATGTGGCAGAATCAGAGCCAGAAGAAAGAGCAGAGAACTGTAATGAGCTCCATGCATCTCACCTGGTGAGTGGAGAGTGGTGGCGGTGGCACCATCTTGGCCAGGCTGCACTGACTGGTGGCTGATGCACTGCAGCTCCCAAAGACCTCCAGCAAAGAAGCAATAGATTCTTGTGAAGCCATCGACTACAGACCATCATCAAAAGCAGTTGACTCTTCTCTCCATGCTCGACAAAGACCCGACTACCCAGATGGCCCAGCTAGATCCTGCAGCTACAACTGAACCCATCTCTGCCGTAGGGACCTGGAGCAGTGCTTATCAAGACCATGAGTTAACAAGCCATCCCACTGGGAAACTGCCCTATGTGGCCACAGGGACATGCCTGGCAAGGAATAGACTCACCAGGTCTGTGCCTTTGCAAATCACCCCTGCAGAGGTTGGAGTGGGGGCTACTGTTGGACACAGCAGAAATGTGAATTAACAGACAGCCTCTAGGGACATTCAGGCAGTAGAGAACTAGAGTTGCAGTTCACCAAGCCCTTTCAGGGTCTCCAGGGATCACCACAGTATAGCCAGTCATGGTGTCTGTGGGGGGAAATAACTCAGCCTACTGAGTTGTAGGCTCAGAAAGTAATAAACTCACACCTAGCCATGTATGGGTGCTACAAGCACCAATGCCAGAGGCCAACAAGGGTTCACATGATTGCAACTGCCAGAGCAGCATTGGTGTCCATGGGGCTAAATAACTAAGCCACCCAAGCCCTAAGCTTACAACTGTACAATCTATCCCTTCCAGAGCTTGGGCCCTGAAAGTTGGGAGGCCAGGGGTCCAGCAGGGTTTCACTTGATCACAAATTTAGGTTGGTATCTCAACATTCTCTCCCCCAGCAGAGTTTGTACCTGGAATACATGCCTGCCAGTGACTGACAGTACTGCATATGATCATAACAAGCAGACCAGGGGCGGTGCCCCAGGGGCCACCAAAGCTCAGTGAGCTGGGTCACAAGCTTGGAATATAGCAATTGCTGGCCTTGCTGAGCTTAAGCCCGCTGGCCACAGAGACTTGAGGTCAGTGCTCAGCAGCTTCACAGACTCACAATCAAAAGAGCAGCAGTGGTATCTGTGGGGCATTAAATCCCAACCAGCAGGCTGCAGGTTCTGAACAGAACATCATAGTCTTTGGCCCTACAGTGTTTGGGCCTGGAGAGCATGGCAACCTGCAGCCAGTCAGAAACTCTTGTTTGTCTGCACTAAGAACTATATCTAGTTAAAGAGGCTCTGAGGGACAAACTCAAAAGTTTGATTATATGAGACAGATTGGAAGAGGCAAATATATATCCTCAGCATAGACCTTATAATAAACAGAAAACAAATAAACACAGGACCCACACAAAAAAAGGAAGAAGATACCAAGACAACAGAAATACAAACCTGAGAACTCTAAAAATATGAGAATGAAGAACAGTGAGGAAACAATAAACTCCCACAACTCAACAAGGGAGATCACCAATACAGATCTGTAGGAAATGCAAGAATGAGAATTACGAATTTTGATCTTCAGTATGATGAAAGGCCTCAAAGAAAGTATATAGGACATGAAGGAGTAAATTGAGGCCCTAAGAAAGAACCAAAAAGAGGCTTTGAGCAAAATGAAGGAATCAATAAATAAGTGAAAAACCACAATAGAAACCACCTCTGGCTAGACCACGTGGAAAACAGAGTATCACTCTTAGAAGACAGTTCATTCAAAACAGAAAACAGTCAACAATATAGAGAAGACAATACAACAACATAACCGGAACATCCAAGACATATGGGACAATATAGGACAGATAAAAGGCATTGAAGAAAGTCTAGAAGCACAAACCAAGGGTATCAAAAACCTCTTCAGAGAAATAAGTCCAGAGAATTTCCCAAACATAGAAAAAGACTTGGACATCTACATACAGGAGACATTCAGAACACCATTAAGACAAGATCAAAGAAGGACTCCCCCACGCCATGTAATAATCAAAGTGACTAACATAGAGGCCAAGGAAAGAATCTTAAAGGCAGCGAGAACAAAAGAATGGGTGACATTCAGGGGCAACACAATAAAAATCACTCCAGACTTCTCAACCCATCATGAAACACAGGAAGTACTGGTACGATGTACTCCAGACCCTGGAAGAAAACAACTTCCAACCAAGACTGTTATATCCAGCAAAGATATCATTCAAAATCGATGGGGAAATTAAAACGTTTCATGACAGGCAGAAACTAAAAGAATTTATGACTACCAAACCAGCACTAGAAAAAAAAAACACTTAAAGAAAGAAAACACAAAGAAAAAAAAGAAGCAAATTCCAGAACAGAGAAGGGGTGAACCCCACCAGATGGTCAACTAAGCAAAGAAGAAATAATACTACATCCAAGAGAAAACAGAACTCAAAAAAATCATATCTCAATAATAACATTGAATGTCAAAGGTCTTAACTCCCCAATGAAAAGACACAGACTGGCAATGTGGATTAAAAAAACATAATCTGAGCCGGGCGTGGTGGCGCACGCTTGTAATCCCAGTACTTGGGAGGCTAACACAGGAGGTTCCGGGTTTGTGGCCAGCCTCAGCTACTTAGTGAGGCCCTCCACAACTTAGTGAGACCCTGTTTCCAAATAAAGAATAAAAAAATAGGGTTGGGGGTGTAGCTCGGAGGTAGAATGTCCCTGGGTTCAACCCTCAGTTCCAAAAAAAAAAAAAAACCCATAATCCAGCTATATGCTGCTTGCAAGAAAATCACCCTACAGCCAAAGATATACATATGCTAAAGGTAAAAGGACAGAAAATGATATACTACACAAGTGGAGACCGAAAACAAGCAGGTGTAGCAACTCCCATATCTGACAAAACAGACTTTAAGCTAAACCACATCAGAAGAGACAAAGCACGCCACTTCTTATTAATAAAAGGAACAATCAAACAAGAAGATATAATGATAGTAAACATTTATGCTCCAAATATGCCTACACCCACTTTTGTAAAACAAAGTCTTCAGGACATCTCAAATAGATCCAAATACAATAATATTGGGAGACTTTAACACACCACTCACACCACTAGAACTATATTCCAGACAAAAGATGAGTAAAGACTCTTCAGACCTAAAGAACACTATAAACCATATGGACTTAATAGATATATACAGAATATTTCAACCAGCAGCAGCTGAATACACATTCTTGTCAGCTGTTCATGGAACCTTCTCTAAAATAGACCACATCCTGGGCCACAAAGCAAGTGCCAGCAAATTAAGAAAATGTAATATGATTCTGTGCATCTTTTCAGATCACAGTGGAATGAAAGTAGAAATGAACAACAGGAAGACCAAAAGAAATTACATAAATACATGGAGACTGAATGATACACTCTTGAATGAGGACTGGATCAATGAAGAAATAAGGGGAGAAATAAAAAAATTTCTGGAATTAAACAAAAATAGAGACATGATGTACCAAATCTATGGGATATTTTGAAGGTGGTGTTAAGAGGAAAATTTATAGAACTGAGTGCACATAAGAAAAATAGAAAGTCACCAAATAAACAACCTAATGACATACCTCAAATACCTTAAAAAACAGGAGCAGTCTAATCCCAAAGCCAGTAGAAGGCAGGACATAATTAAAATCAGAGCAGAAATCAATGAATAGAGAACAACAACAACAACAAAAAAAACACAATTAAATGGATCAACAAAACAAAAAGCTATTTCTTTGAAAAAACTGACAAATCCCTAGCCAACCTAACCAAAAGAAAGAGAGAATCAACTCAAATTGTTAAAATCAGAAATGAAAACGGAGACATCACTATAGACAGTGGGGAAATCCAGAGGATCATCAGAACCTATTTTGGAAATTTATGTTCCAATAAACTTGAAAACATGGATTAATCCACAGATTTCTAGATACTTACAACCTACCTAAAATGAACCAAGAGGATATAGAAAACCTAAACCAACAAATAGCAAGCAAAGAGATAGAAACAGCAATAAAAAGCCTTCCATCAAAGAAAAGTCCAGGTCCAGATGGATTTCCAGCTGAATTCTACAAAACCTTTATAGAAGAAGTAAACCAAATACTTCACAATTATTCCATGGAATCGAAAGAGATGGAATTCTTCCAAATTCCTTCTACGAGGCCAGTATCACCTTATTACCAAAACCAAATAGAAAAGAAAAAATTATTGACCAATATCATTGATGAACATGGATGCAAAAATTCTAAACAAAATACTAGCCATGCGCATTCAAAACCACATCAAGAAATTCTACACCATGACCAAGTTGATTTCATCCCAGGAAAGCAAGGCTGGTTCAACATATGCAAATCAATACATATTATTCACCACATAAATAGAACTAAGGACAAAAATCACATGATCATCTCAATAGACGCTGAAAAAGCATTTGACAAAATCCAACACCCATTCATGTTAAAAACACTCAAGAAAATCTAAATAAAAGTAATGTACCTTGACATCATTAAAGCAATATACAATCAACCCAAAGCCAACATTATATTGAATGGGGAAAAAGTGTGGGAATTCCCTTTAAAATAAAGAAAAAGACAAGGGTGCCCACTATCACCACTCCTTTTCAATATAGTTCTTGAGACTCTTTCCAGAGCAATAAGAGAAGGATATCAGAGGAATTCAAATAGGAAGAGAAGAATTAAAATTATCTCTATTTGCAGATGCCCTGATCCTATATTTAGAAGACCCAAAAAACTCAACCAAAAGACTGACTACTAGAGCTGATTAACAAATTCAGCAAAGTAGCAGGATAAAAAATCAACCTAAAAAATCAGTAGCCTTTCTATATGCCAACCATGAATCCACTGAGAAAGAAATCCAGAAAACAATTCCATTCACAATAACCTCAAAACCAATAAAACACCTAGGAATAAACCTAACCAAGGAGGTAAAAGACCTCTACAATGAAAATTATAAAACACTAAAGAAAGAAATTGAAGATCTTAGAAGATGGAAAGATCTCCCTTGCTCTTGGATAGGCAGAATAAATATTATGAAAATGGCCATTCTACCAAAAGTGATCTACAGAGTCAATGCAATTCCTATCAAAATACCAATGTCATTCTTCACGCACCTAGAAAAATCAGTCCTAAATTTCATATGGAGAAACAAAAGACCCATAATAGCCAAAGCAATCCTCAGCAATAAGAACCAGGTGGCATCACAATCCCTGACTTCAAATTATACTAAAGAGCTATAGTAATAAAAAAAGCATGGTATTCGCACAAAAACAGACACATAGACCAGTGGAACAGAATAGAAGATACAGAAACAAACCCACACGCTTATAACCAATTGATTTTTGACAAAGGTGCCAGACACATACATTGGAGAAAAGACAGCCTTTTCAACAATTGGTGTTGGGAAAACTGGTTATCCATTTGAAGAAAAATGGAACTAAATCCTTACTTCTCACCCTGCACAGGAATCAACTTGAGATGGATCAAAGACCTGGAAGTCAGGCCAGAGATGGTGAAATTACTAGAGGAGAGCATAGGTTCAACACTCCAACATATAGTCACAGATAGAAACTTCCTCAACAAGACACCTAAAGCTCAGGAAATTAAAACAAGAATTAATAAGTGAGATGGCATTAAACAAAAGTTTCTGCTCATCAAAGGAAACCACCAAGTGTCTAAGGAGGAAGCCTACAGAATGAGAGAAGATCTTTGCCAGCTATCCCTTTGATAGAGGACTAATATCTAGTACATACATAAAACTTAAAAGATTTTACACTAAAAAACCAAATAACCCAATCAATAAATGGGCAATTGAATTGAATAGACACTTCACAAAAAAGAAATACAAATGACCAATAAAAACATGAAAAAATGTTCAACATCATTAACAATCAGGGAGATTAAAATAAAAACTACACTGAGATTCCATCTAACCCCAATCAGAATGGCAATCATCAAGAAGTCAAAAAACAATAAATGTTGGCGAGGATATGGAGAAATTGGAGCTCTTCTACACTGTTGGTAGGATTGCAAATTAATTCAGCCACTATGGAGATCAATGTGGAGATTCCTCAGAAAACTGGGAATGGTTCCACCATATGATCCGGCTATACCACTCCTGAATATCTTTCCAAAGGGGCCAAAATTAGAGCACTACAGTAATATATCCATACCCATATTCATAGCAGCACAAATTCACACTAGCCAAATTATGGAGCCAACCTAAATGTCCATCAACAGATGAATGGATTACAAAATTATGGGATATACACACAATGGAATTCTACTCAGCAATAAAGAAGAACAAAATTATGGCATTTGCAAGAAAATGGAAAACCCTAGATAACATTATGTTAAATGAGATTAGCCAGTCACAGAATGTGAAGGGTCATGTTTTCTCTAATATGTACAAGCTAGGGAATAATTGGGATACCAGAGGGACTCCAGATAATGGAGGAGAAACCTCAGTGGAGCCAGGGAGGTGGTCTAAGGGAAGGGGAGGGGGGAGAGTGAGGTTCATTAAAGGAATTACTACCATTGACTATGTGTACATATGTGAAAATACTAATGTCAATCTCAGTACTCTGTATTGGGAAGGG
>PVJS01061858.1:0-10881 GCA_004027185.1 Glis glis | reverse complement strand
TCCCCCCCACCATTGGACTCTTTATAGAGGCCAATGAAGCCCCTGCCACCGGACTGCTTATAGAGGTCAATGCCCCCTTGCCACTGTATTCCTTATAGATACAGCCATGCCATTTTACATATAGCAACTCTTTTCTGTGGACACTCATGGACTATTATTGATTACCTGAATAATCTCCCCAAAGGTGCACTAAGGCCTTCCCTTACCTTCTTTTTTGTCATCTTTCAGATCCCTTTCTTTCTCCCTCTGGTGAGTCACATGATTTTATGAAATATTCTTTACACTTTTAAAACTCAACTATTCATAAACTTTGTGTTAAGTATTTTATTCTTAATATATGTGAGATATGACTTTTAATCTGTTTTCAAATGGGAAAATCATTGAGAATATTTCATTTAAAATGTACATTAATATTAAAAACTCAGTCTCCAAATATAGTGAAATCAAACATATTAAGTTGTGTGGATGAATGTCAAAATCCTTTTGGAAGTTTTATTATTGATGAAAATAATTTACAAGGATAATTAAATTGATTAAAAACATCAACAAGTTTTTTTCTTTTTGTAAATTGTCATTAACTTTATTTAGTCCTCACAGTAATGATAATTAGAGTGGGAAAAATAGAAGCTTGATTTAAAAAGAAAAGCTCAAGCTGGGTATGGTGGCGCACGCTTGTAATCCCAGTACTTTGGGAGGTGGAGACCGGAGGATCCGGATTCGCAGCCTGCCTCAGCTCTCTCTCTGTCTCTCTCTACCTAGTGAGGCCCTCTGCAACTTCGTGAGACCCGGTTTCAAAATAAAGTATAAAAATAGGGCCGGGGGTGTAGCACAGAGGTAGAACGCCCCTGGGTTCAATCCCCTGTACCGCAAAAAAAAAAAAAAAAGAAAAAGAAAAGCTCAGAACTATTGATCTCTCAGAATCTACTGAACACCAGGTGTCTTTGAAAGCCATTTTATCATAGAAATATTTTGCAAAGTAGAGATGGAGGAAAAAATATAGAGACCAAAATGCAAAATAAAGCAATGTACCTCTGCATTTTATCTAGAGGTAATTCTTTAAATATCATTTTAAACATATGCTGGTAATGTAAATTCATGCAGTATTTGATGTAATTCAACCTACTGGCATTTTATTTTTATGTAATTTTAATATATTTTTTTGGTGTAATATAATTATACACCAATTATTATGGTATTTATTGTAATAATAATGAGCTTCCGAGTGATAGAACATACACATGCACACAGCACCTGGTGTTTCCCTCTGGATCCCATCCTGTTCCCTCCCACTACCCGTACATACTATTGAGACGGAACTGATAGCTTCATATTATGTATATAGCATTGCTTGAACTGTTTACTTCATCAACTCTCTTTTCCCCTCCTACCACCCTCCTCAAATCCTTATCCATTCTTTTACTGATATCTCTTCTCATTTATTTGAACTCCCTTTTCTCTCTAGCTTCAAAGTATAAGAGAAAACATACTTCCTGAGACTAATGTCACTTAGCATAATATTTTCTAGTTCCATCCATTTTCTTGCAAATGACATAATTTTGTTCTTCTTTATGGCTGAGTAAAATTCCATTGTGTGTATATACTACAGTGTTATAATCCATCCATTGGTTGATGGACACCTAGGCTGGTTCCATAATTTGACTATTGTGAATTGTGCTCGTATAAACATGGATATGCATGTATCACTATAGTATTCTGACTCCAATTCCTTTAGAAAGATACCCAGTAGTGTTATATCTGGATCATATGGTGGTTCCATTCCCACTTTTATGAGGAACCTCCATGCTGATCTCCACAGTTGTTACACTAATTTTCAATCCCATCAAAAGTGTATAAAGGTTCCTATTTCCCCACGTCCTCTCCAACATTCATTATTGTCTGTTTTCTTGATGACTGCCATTCTAACTGAAGTTAGATGAAATCTCAGTATAGCTTTGATTTGCATTTCCTTGACTGCTAATGATGTTTAACTTACCAGCATTTTCATAATTATGTACTTGCTTTCCCTAACAGTGGTAGATTTGATAACAGTTTTTGGCTTTACTATGTATGAGCTTGATAGAAAATTTTAAAATTTTCCTCAAGTACTTTAAAAATATGAGAAGCTAAGTAAAACCAATTCTGTCTTGTAGATTTATTTTCATACTATAATATTGATTTTTATTGGCACTATTAGATTAAATTTCACCCAGTTTCAGTAAACATCTATAGTATATTTTAATTTCAACTTCGGATTTGGTGACAAAACATATAACTCCAACAGTAATTCCATGATTAAAGGCTATGTGTGTGTTCTGGATATAATTGCTTGAATTAAGCTGGTTTCCAGTAATGCTTAAAGGTATTAGTGGTCAGTTGTTAGATTTCTTTGAATAAATGGCCAGGCTGCACAAACAATGACATAAAATAATTGAATTTATGTAATCCTACAAGTGATACTTAAGACTTTAATATCTTACAATGTGACACATTTACTGTTATGAAGAATGTTCACATGCTGTCCTATTATAAAAAAAATCTAGGACTCCTAAGCATCTGAAGTATTCCTAGGATTTGAGAAGTGTGGAATATGAGTTTTTCTTAGCTGAATAAGTTTTACTTTCAAAAGTTTTGAAATATTTTTAATGGCAACTTTATTTTATTTTAGGATAATTACCTTGTGCCTGACAAGCTCTTTAATTGACAGAGATAGAAATTATCCCAAACACTGCATAGACTTATAAATATTTGTCAGTATTTTAACCAAAGAGAGAACACAATTGCAAATTCCTAGTTTAGTGTCTTCTCTGTTTAAATAGATCTTATATTTTACTTTTCTGAAAAAAAAAAAAGCTCCACACAAAGGGGCAAGAATCAACTAATGCTCTTTCCAAATCTTTTTATACTACTAATTCTGTTTGGATTTTAATGTTAATAATGTTGACTAAACAAAATATAATATATTACAACAATATAAAATACAGAAAAGAGATATATGTATGTATATATGTATATATACATATACAAAAAGTATTTGTACATATACATATATAATGTTTCAATACATGTATTTAAAATTTTGTTGTATGCAGATGTTCCAAAAGCTGTGGGAAAATGTGCAAATTCAAGATTTTAAATCATTTAAAAATGTTGTTATCAAGTGATGGAATTCCTGTCATCTATGCATTTCTTTGGTGGACTCATGAAATGTTGCCTTGACCCTAGTTTTTAATCCCTTTCCTCTCTCTATGTCATCTCATCTTTTTTTCAGTATGCAAATATACAAATAATATCTAATCTCTCCTATCCTAGAAACAATTAAACAATTACAACAACAATAACAGAAACAAACCCTTTAGACTGCACACTCCTTTTAATTTATTACATAAAGGAAGGCATATCTATTTCCCATTTCTCTGCTCCACTTCACAGAGACATCTGTTTGGTATATATTTTTAATGTTACATGACATATTCTAACCACCTATGCTCTCCTCAATCCATTCCAATAGGATTCTCATCTCCTTCACTCCACTGAAACTGATTTCAGAGTATGTCTGGTTACCTCTTGCCAAGTCTGACCTTTTAAAACTTCTAAGGAGCTTTAATTCTCAATATTATTGAGCAGAATTTATATGTTCATGAAAGTGTTAATACTTTTGTTTGGGGTTCTGTGACATCAGTTGTCTGTTTTGTTGTTGTTGCTGTTGTTGTTTTGTGCTTTTTTCCCTTACCTTACCATACCTCACTGAAGTCTGTATTCTTTGATGCCCTGCGCCTTTCGTCTTTGTGTCTTTCTCCTCCTACATTGGGCAACAAGTTTCCCTTGTTGGCTTTTATTCCTCTGTGAGGTTTCTATCTGTCGGTATGTTCCAAGGCTATGCAGTGGACTTTCTTCTCCTCTTTCTTCTCCTCTCTCTGTTTCTTAGATGACTTTTTTTCAATGCCTTAACTTAAATATTACATTTATAATACTGACTGTATTTTCTGTAACTTATGTAAGAAAATATAGTCTATAGTTACTATTTATTTACTCAGAAGACAATTTCTATACATTTTACTTATAGTGATAGATCTATTTCCAGTATGTTATTTATTTAGCCTATAAAATATACATATTTGGGAAATAGATTAATTATACTGATTTTTTTATTGTCTTTTACCTGGACATGAGGGAAAAATCAATGCTATATATTTGTATAGTGCTTAAAAATCTGTAGGGTAAGAAAGGATGAATACATTGAGCACAGGGAATTTTTATAGCCATGCAACAACTCTGTATGACATTGTAATAGTGGATAAATATCATGAAAGTATGTTATATAAAAGTAAAATTATATAAAAGTATATTATCAAAATTCACAGAATGTATAAAACCTAAGTGAACTGTAAATAAACTATAGACTTTGGATGTTAATGATGAGTCATTGTGAGTTCATTGACTGTAACTAATGTACTATGTAAATGCCAGATGTTGAGAATGTGGGAGGCTCATGTGCAAGGAATCAGGGGTTAAATGGGAACCCCCTGCATTGTCCCTTCAATTTTACTGAGAACTTAAAACTTCCCTAAAAATAATGTCCATTAAAAGTTAATAAATGTATAAGGAAAATATATGTAAATGTGTATATATATGTGATCATGTACATATGCAAATATAGAGACCCACATACATAATATGTATTAAGTAGTGTATTAAATGAGACTGTATGAATATATGGGATATATACAAACATATTAATAAGTTTTTATATATTATTAGTATGTGATTATATATGTGTATGTATATGTGTGGGTATATATTTATATATATGTATAGATGATTAATCCGAATGAGAAGTTTTTGAGAAAGGTAAACATATTTGTCACTTTAGTGGCTTGCAGTCTAGGACTTAGAATGTTTAATTTTCTTCTAAAGTTGACAGAGCTCCAGAGATCAAGGGAGTACTGACCCTTACTTCTTTCGTTACCGTTATTTCTAATCATATTATTAGCTTTCTTGGCTGTATTTACAACAGAGTATCTGGATACATACTTAGAAAATATATAAAGTTTACAAATTATATTTATAATTTGGGAATTGAACTCAGGAGCATTCTACCTCTGAGCTACATCCCCAGTCCTTTTTATTTTGAAACAGGGTCTTGCTAAGTTACAAAGGCAGTCTCAAACCTACTATCCTCTTTTCTCAGCCTACCAGAATTGGTATTATAGGTGTTTGCTTGAAATATTTCAATATTTGCTTTGATAACTTTGGCAATTGGTATTTATTGATTTTGTTTATTTGAAGGTTCAGGCAAGAGGACAGCTGCTTTTTAAAAAATTACACAATAAAAACTTTAAAAGAATGAAATAATAAATTTATATTGGGATGTGATCTCTTTTGGTGATAGTTAAATCCAGTTAGGTGCTAATAAATACTCTCTGTGTTTTCTGTGTTTCCTCAACTGTTTCTTCAACTGTACACCGCCATGATTTGATTTGGTGTATGGTGCTGGTGGTATTCAAATTGAGCATTTTTTTAATTTAGGAACTTAACTTGCTTTTTGTTTAAAATTGTTCATAACATGTCAGAGAGAAATGAAGGTAATAATGTGGGGAGCAGATTTCTTAATGTTTGATTTACCTCACATTTATTAAATCTTATAACTTCCAGAGATGGTTCAGGATCTAAAAAGTACTTCTTTATAGGTCTTCATGTTGCAAATTTTAGACAGTCTATTGATTGTATAATCATAAGAAAATTCCATCTAAGATTTTTTAAATGTATGATTTTTTGTATGAAATATTTATGATCATTTTCCTATATTATTGAGAGTCACTAGAAGGTACTACATGGTTCCATTCAATATAGGTAGTTTCTCACAGGATATATATTTGATTGAAAGATAGTATTGAAAAAAAAGGAAAAGAAAAAACATGTTTTCCCAGAAAAATTCAGGAAGGAGAGTATGAAATCTTTGGTTATCTGGTCTCATGTTAGTAAGAATCAGTTTCCTCTATATATGAACCAACACTGTCTATGCTCCCCAGCCAGGCAAGTCACTCTCTGACTCCAGGTTACAAAGATCTGCTCTGCCACAATGAAAGGACCCAAGTCCCAGCCCAGTCCACATGCCAACATGCTCAAGCATGCTTTCCCCCAAGAATTTCTTCCAAGATACTGTTCCAATGTATTTTCAGTTTGAAGCATTGGTCAGAAGCCTTTGTTTACTGTATGTAAATTATTCTCAGTTTAGTTAAATAAGTTAAAACTTTACTGCCGGTTTTACCAAATTAAAAGGATACCAGAATACTTTACATCTTCAAAAAAGCTTTAAATTATTAATGTGATAACTCTAATCTTGAATCTATTCCAAGAACAATGGATTATAATGGCTGTAAATGGTTCTCTTAAGGATAAACAAATACTGATGAAAGATAAATGATGCAATATGTTACACAATTACTGTTTCCTTATTGAAATGGACAGTTACACTGATCATTAGGGAATGGTGAAACATAAAACTTGTCTGTCCTTTACAAAATATGTAGGTTGAGTGACAAATCCATAGATTTGTTAAGACATTCAGAAGTACTTTTAATTAAATGCAAGTAGAATCATGTTTTTTTTAATGAAAACTATACTTTGAGTCCATCCTAGGAAACCTATACTTTTCAGTATTAAGGAAAAAACTTCTATGTTTGACACAAACATAGAAGCTACTAAATCAGAGCAGAACCTTTAAAATCAACTATCAGACACATCTTTATGATTGCTTTCAGCCATTGATAATTAATCAGCTATTTGAGCTTTCATGAGGCTAACTAAAGCTGGCTTCAATAATGCCTTGAATCATAATTCTATCTGGTCCACTTTCACAGTGAACCAGTTTTCATGTTGAGATGTAATATGGCATGAGTTTTTTATAATTCTTTTAAAAAGAGAGACAATTTATATAGAGCAGAATTTCATTTATAACACTGCTTTCATAATTTATTTGGCATACATTTATTTTCTGGCAAATTTATTGAATTTATGATAGGTTGAGACATACCCAGCAAGCATCCTTCCTCCTTTTTTCTTCTGAATAACTTCACTACTTCTTGTGATCTTAAAAAAAAATCTTTGTGTTTTTCCACTGATGAAGCATATAATCTAACTCAAATAGATGAGACCAATGTATTACTTTGTTAGTTGAAAGTGCACAAAAGGTGAGACTTAGTGCTCTGAAAATTTTAGAAATCTTTTTACAATACTATTGAAGAAGTAAAACCTCAAACAGAACCATTTTCTGCTATGCAGAAAGTTAATCTGAGGGGCACAGAGCCAAGAAAATCTCAGAGAATTCAACCTGGACCCTAATCATATTTACCGCCAAACCAAATAATTCTTGAAATCATTAGTCATGTAAGACAATAATTTTTCTGCATTTTTTTGCCAGTTTGAGTCAGGGTTACACTTTTTTTTTTTTTGTAAATGAAGCATCTAATCTATATAAGAAATCTGTTACCAGGAGTGGGGTTATAAATAACAGGTTAGAATTCCTTAAAGGTTAGGGATGTGAGAAAGAGCTCTCTGTGATATTAGAGTATGAAAATCCTTGCTTTGGAATTGTGCAAGAGTTGGTTAAAATGTGGGTTATATTACTTGGGACCTCAAAGTATGTGCAATCAACACATTGCAAATACAGTGTTAGGTAACTGACCAAAAATTAAATGTAGATTGATGTATAGTCAAAAAAGAAATTTTGTTTTGTCACTTACCTCTGAAAGCAGACAGAATAGAAAAGAAAAATTTCCAGGAGTGGCTCTTCTATCCAGTCTGTGATATGAGTATATCAAGTTTAATTTTCAGGAACCCCACTGGTTGGAAAAGTTGAATTATTTACAATAGACCTAAGAGAGAGCTATCAAAAGCAGAGATATGAGAGACATAGGAAAAATAGGAAATACATGTCTTACCTTCCTGTAAAGATACAAACTATATACATATATGTACATATATAATCTTCAAAATATGTCTTATACAGATAAATGTTTCCCAATTAGAGATGAAAGCAAAAATAAAATCATAATGTTTTTATTTAAATATATATATATAAAATATATATATATATATATTTATAATAGTACTGGGGATTGAACTCAGTGGTACTCTACCACTGAGCTACATCCCCAAACATTTTTTTTTTTTTGTGGTACTGGGGATTGAACCAAGGGACATTCTACCTCTGAGCTACATCCTTAGCCCTATTTTTTTATTCTTTTATTTTTGAAACAATATCTCACTAAGTTGCCGAGGGCCTCACTAAGTAGCTGAGGCTAGTCGCAAACCCGGATCCTCTAGTCTCAGCCTCCCAAGTACTGGGGTTACAAGTGTGTGCCACCATGCCAGGCTGACATTTTTTAATTACTGAAACATGGACTCACTAAGTTTCCCAGGCTGGCCAAGCTTTCAATCTTCCTGACTCAGCCTCCCGAGTAGTTTGTGACATTACTTTTTAAAGAACCTTTCATAAGACTATCTATCAACCTGATTTTCAAATTATTTTAGTGCACTAAAGGTTTTCCACATGTGATTAGCTGACATTCCTTTTATACATATAATTCAAACATTATTTTTCAAAATAGGTTATAGTTTTAACAGTATTTTTCTAAGATGCTAAGGTTACCAAATTTATGAATCCTCATTAAGAACCATTTGTAATAAACATATTAACAAAAGACCATTTCAGTCTGATTTCTTTTCTTCAGCAATATTTAATTTTATGAGTTTCCATTTACAAGTGTTTAAAATGGTCAGGAATGATTTTTACCTCTTAAACAATATTTTTATATTAATCAAAGATATTTTGATCCAATATATATGGCAATAAATCTCCATACACGTTATCCGTTAGTGCTTGAATTCTTTAACGGGGATGTAGCACTAACAATCACTACCCATAAAATAAAGCACACGACTATTTTGGTGATTTTACAAATCTTTTCCCAGTTGTTATTCTAAACAATAACAAAAAATTAAAAATTAGAGAATACTGACTGATTTGACTTCCACCTTTATAGGAGTTTCCACTTTTATACTGAAGAGAACATTAAAAATATGACCTTGCTATAACAAACTATCTTGTTATCATAAAAGACTGAGAGCACAAAATTGTATCACTGACACACCAAATTTTGTAGTCGCTTCCACAAATCATTAAGAAAATGTTCTAGGTAAAAAAAAAATATATATGGTCCTGATCCTTAAACTATTTCGACACCATATTGATGCTGAGTAGCTTAGTCTTAACCAATATTTTCCAGTCATAACCATCCTCCCCTCAATGCCTTAAAACATACATTAAACAGTCCAATAGGAATGATCAAAGAGCACAAATTATTTTGAAGAACAGAAAAAAATCTCTACCGCAGAGAGGTATCTCATAGTGAAGAGCAGATTCCTCCAGAGACATTAGTCAGTCAGCTTATAATTATCATGAAGATTTCTCTTTCCTCTTCGGGGGAGAGTCTACTCTATTTGAAGTCTCTACTCCATTTTCCGTTCCTTTTCTAGAAGGCTTGCCTTTAGTCACCGACTTCTTCTTCTTCCCACCTGAGGCTTGAAGATTAGAATCTTCTACCCACCTCTGAAGCCACACAGTGAGTAAGGTCCATGTTATATACGCTTGGATAGTGCAACTGGACGACAGAACAGCAATTTCGGCGGCCAACACGTTCACGTTCCCACTAATGGCGTCCGAATCTGTATTCTCAGTCTGATAGCCAGCCAGGTGCAACCCCACAGTGACTACGGAAACAATTAAAGTCACAAGTCGCCCCAAAATAAACACGATGACCCACAGTGAAATCCCTTTCTGGTACTTTTCATCACTAAAATAAAACAGGCCGCACATGTGGGAAAGTAATTCAACAAAATAATGAAGCACCAGAAGAAGAAGTCCCAGATGATTCAAGTACAGAAGATAAGCTCCAGCGATGTGAAAGAGGTGAAGGCCAATGTAAATAAGGTGACCGGGGAGTTCCTGTTTTTTGATTTTCTGGAAGTAGAGTTCCGGAAAACCATGAAACCAGTAAGCCAACTGGGAGATGTAGAAAAATTTCATTTGAAATGTCATCATGTTATGGGAATGAGCCCTCCATAGGAGAGTCGGGTCTGACAGGCAGTTTTCAGAGATTAGGATGAGTGTGCCCCAAATACAAGAAACGAAGTAGAATACTCCGAACTGTCCAGACTCATTCAGTTTGTTTTGTTTCGCTTTGGTGAACTGCATTCGCTTGCTAATTTTATCCAACACATACTCCTGAATGGTGGCGTGGATAATTATTGCCACCAGCATGTAGAAGAAAACCGCGGCCAAATCTTTGACACCGTAATAATACAAGGTCTTTGATCCCATCGCCGGTTCTTCTCCCGCGGGGACGACCACACTGTGCTGAAGAATGAGGAAAATGATGGACACTTCTGCTGTTCCCTCGAACATGAGCCCCAGCACGAGGAACATCCCCACGCAGGAGGCGAGGTCCGCATGATTCTGCAGGATGAATTCCTGGCTCAGCACCGGGGGGTTCTTGCTGCTCTTCTTTCGGAACCCCATGGCGGCGCTTCCCGGTACTCACCGCCGGCCGAGCTGCCTCCCTCCGCTCCTCAGGCCGCCGCCGCCCCGGCCGCAGCTCCCGGGGCCGCGATGCCCATGCCGGAGCCGAGCCCGAGCCCGAGCCGGAGCCCGCGGGTCGCCGGCCCGAAAGGCGGAGCCGGAGAGGCCCGGCCGAGCATGCGCACAGGCGGCGGGCGCGGGCGGGGGTGTCGGGCGCAAGGCCCGGCCGGCAGGAGAGCGAGCGTGGACACCCCCCACAGCCCGGCCTGCAGGAGAGCGAGCGCGGACCCCCACCCCCACAG
>PVJS01061857.1:0-10881 GCA_004027185.1 Glis glis | reverse complement strand
TTGAAACCGGGTCTCACGAAGTTGCGGAGGGCCTCACTAAGGAGAGAGAGAGAGAGAGAGAGAGAGAGAGAGAGAGAGAGAGAGAGACAGGGAGAGAGAGAGCTGAGAGGCTGGCCGCGAACCCAGATCCTCCGGTCTCCGCCTCCCAAGTACTGGGATTACAAGCGTGCGCCACCATGCCCAGCTTCCATAATTTTAAAGATATCATCAAGAACATTATCTTCCCATGCTCTTCCTTAATTTGATGACAAAGCTAGACATATATTCTTTTATATGATCTCTAAGACCTGCTATTCTACAAATTAAAAATGACTGCTCATGTAATAGAATAGCTGGGTTTAAAAGGAAAAAATATATTTTTTTTGCCAGATATGCTTAAACATTTAGACAGTAGGATATGAGGTTCCAAAGACTGAAATGATTCTGCAGAGTTTGGTAACAGACTATTCTAATTTTCTTTCTTTCTTTTTTTTTTGCGGTACCGGGGATTGAACGCAGGGGCGTTCTACCTCCGCGCTACACCCCCGGCCCTATTTTTTATACTTTATTTTGAAACTGGGTCTCACGAAGTTGCGGAGGGCCTAAGGAGAGGGGGAGAGAGAGAGAGAGGGGGAGAGAGAGAGAGAGAGAGAGAGAGACAGACAGACAGACAGACACAGACAGGGAGAGAGAGAGCTGAGGCTGGCCGCGAACCCGGATCCTCTGGTCTCCGCCTCCCAAAGTACTGGGATTACAAGTGTGTGCCACCACGCCTGGCTAGAATATTCTAATTTTCTAATACTCCTCAAAGGCCAAGGAAGGTAGGGAATACATTGTTCCTCATGTACCCGTCATGTAGGGCTTGGTTATACTTCAAATTTAAGAATTAAAATAAATTGCTTTGAGCTGGGCGTGGTGGCACACACCTGTTAATCCCAGTACTTGGGAGGCTGAGGAGGATTGCAGGTTCAAGACCAGCCCCAATAACTTAGAGAGACTCTCAGCAACTTAGCGAGACCCTGCTTCAAAACAAAAAATAAAAAGAGGGATGGAGGTGTAGCTTCACTGGGTTCAATCCCCAGTACCAAAAATAAATAGCTAGCTAGCTAGCTTTCTTGGAACTGTAAGTGGTAGGGAAAAAATGATTAGCCTATGTCTGTCTGAGAGAGAGGGAGAGGGGAAGAGAGTATGGAGAGATGGGAATATATACCTCTACCCACTTGCAATTTGAACTCCAGCCTCTCTAGAAATCCTTAAAAAACCTTTTGTTTTGTTTTAAATTTTGAGATGGGATCTTGCTATGTTACCCAGGGGGGTCTGGAACTCCTAGACTCAGGTCTCCTCTTGTTTGAGCCTCCTGAATGCCAGGACTACAG
Source organism: Glis glis (assembly GCA_004027185.1). Taxonomy (NCBI): domain Eukaryota; kingdom Metazoa; phylum Chordata; class Mammalia; order Rodentia; family Gliridae; genus Glis; species Glis glis. Next base: position 9,526 of record PVJS01061857.1, on the reverse strand, counting down.
GTGCACACCACTGCACTCCCAGCCCTCAAATTTTCAAATGTTTATTAAGTTTTAATAACTGTCAATGGTTATTGTACATGTCATAGACTAAGCTTGACAAGCTCTATAATATTGTGCCCAATATTATAGACAGATAAGTGAAATGTCTTCTGTAAGCATTTCTATCAAGAATATAAAATAGACTTAATTTCAGCTAAAATTTAATGTTTTATATTTGGGCTCATTTAAATACACTTGTTGCCGAGTGTGGTGGCACACGCTTGTAATCCCAGTACTTGGGAGGCTGAGACAGGAGGACTGCAGGTTCAAAGCCAGCCTAGGCAACTTAGTGAGGCCCTCTGCAACTTAAGTGAGACCCTGTTTCCAAATAAGAAGTAAAATCGGGTTGGGGATATAACTTGAAGGTAGAATGCCTCTGGGTTCAATCCCCAGTACCAAACAAACAAACAAACAAACAAACTTGTGTTTGAACATACCTGCCTCTGCTTTGTCTATGCATGGAGGGAGGGAAGCTTATGATCTTTGTTTTTTGTTTTGTATTTTATGAGTATGGATAGACCTTTCTGGGAAGCCTACCTAATTTCCCCAATCTATCCATCATCCAAAATAGAGTACTGAGAAGGTGATTTGATCTTTTCCCTGTGATAACTGCTTATACCACTTAGGAGATAAATGTGTGTGGCTGGGGAACAAGGAAGGGGAGAATCAGTGGGAAGTTAGACTTGTCAGCTCCCTGAGAATGAACTCTGGGCCTATCCTAGTGATAGAACCAGTTCCACTGTGGGGCCTGCAGGTGAAGAGAGGGTTATTTACAGTTTCCTGCATCCTAGGATGTAAGGCAAGCTAGAAGAACATGGAGTTTTCATGTTAGTATGAAGATAGACAAACAGTACTAAAGTTCACACACTGGGAGGTGCCTACGTGTGGACAAGGGAATTGTTACCCTAAAATATAATTTAATTCAATTAAGTTTTATTGAGTATCTATTCCACACAGGGTTCTTAGCTTAAGTGCTAACAAGATATGAAAATAGGAAATTTGCATAGTAGCCTGGGGAAGATGTCATTAGAAGGATTAAGTTTTGATACACCACCCATCTATGTCATACATGTAGACACAGAGATGTATAAAGACTTTTTCCCTTGGTTCTACTAAGCCTTTGTTGCCTTTGCTGTGATATGCCATATTCTAAACTTTCTTTTTCAAGCTAAAGACTCCTTTCCTATTGATAGGCTTTCCTGATATTCCTCTGAATCCCCACCACTTGGGAGTCCAGAATGCATGACTCCATTATTTCTTGCCCTGTGTTATTTTCCAGCTGTTAGTACAATAGCTCTTATTGCTCCCAGGATAGTGGAAGTTACTTGAGATGAGGAGCTGTAAATATTTTCTCTAAATGCCTCAGGCATAAACATCAGTGTGCTATTTTCCTTCAAATTAAGGACTGATTTTATACAATATATCCCAAAAACATGTGGATCCTCAAATGATAAAAAAACACCACAAATGTAGGCTTTATTGAGGCAGTAACAATACAAAATGAATGAAATATTTTTTATTTTTTCAGTTTCGAGAACTTTATTTTGAATCATTCTGAGAAGAAATCAAGTCAAATTAGGGAGGTAGAATCTTAGAAAAAAAAAAGGAAAACAAAATAAAAAAAACCTTTAAGCTTTCTTGGAGAAACCATGGGGAGCCATCCAATCTGAGTTTAAGACGAACAAGCTCCAGGTACTTTCTCTTGACCCACTGTCTAACTCATCTTCAGTTATAAGGGCAGTTAAAACATTATCAACTATGGTGACAATCTATATAGAGAGCAAGTTTATGCCAGCTGCCAGAGCATCACAAGTCACATAGTCAAATTATGAAACCAGCCGGGCGTGGTGGCGCACGCTTGTAATCCCAGTACTTTGGGAGGCGGAGACCTGAGGATCCGGGTTCGCGGCCAGCCTCAGCTCTTGCTCTGTCTCTGTCTCTCTTCCTCTCTCTCTCTCTTTAGTGAGGCCCTCCGCAACCTCGTGAGACCTGGTTTCAAAATAAAGCATAAAAAATAGGGCCGGGGGCGTAGCGCGGAGGTAGATTGCCTCTGCGTTCAATCCCCGGTACCGCAAAAAAAACCTAGGTATCCATCAACAGATGAATGGATTATGAAAATTATGGGATGTACACACAATGGAATTCTTTGTGTGTGTGTGTGTGTGGTGCTGGGGATCGAATCCAGGGGCATTCTACCTCTGAGCTAAACACCCAGCCCTAGCTGGGCATGGTGATACATGCTTATAATCCCAGTACTTGGGAGGCTGAGGCAGGAGGATTGCAGGTTCGAGGCCAGCCTCAGCAAGTACTGAGACTCTCATCAACCTAGTGAGACCCTGTTTCAAAATAAAAATAAAATAGGGTTGGGGTGTAGCTTGGCGGTAGAATGCCCCTGGGTTCAATCCCCAGCACCAAACAAAACAAAACAACAAAACACTCAGCCCTATTTTATTTTTTATTTAGAAACAGGGTCTTACTAAGTTGCTGAGAGCCTCACTAAGTTGCTGAGGCTGGCTGTGACAATCCTCCTGTCTCGGCCTTCCATGTACTGGGATTATAGGCATGCGCTACCACACCTGGCTAATAAACAACTTTCAATAGGAAAATGTGTTCTGGTTTGAAGATAACTACTACTATTTACTTTTTTAATTTTAGGGCCCATTTATATTTACATCCAGCCCCATAAAACCAACTGATAAAATTTCCTGTCAAATGCTGTAAGTTATACTGGTTTATTCGTCCTCACAAACTTGAGTACTCCCATTGGGCCAGACACTAACCTCAGTAATGGCTCTATTTTAGAGCTCTGAGTAAGAAAATGCACAAAGGGAAAACCTGATCTTGACATTTCTTTTTTTTTTTGCGGTACTGGGGATTGAACCCAGGGGCGTTCTACCTCCGCGCTACACCCCCGGCCCTATTTTTTATCCTTTATTTTGAAACCGGGTCTCACGAAGTTGCGGAGGGCCTCACTAGGTAGAGAGAGAGAGAGACAGGGACAGAGAGAGAGAGAGAGAGAGAGAGCGAGCGAGCGAGCTGAGGCTGGCCGCGAACCTGGTATGCGCCACCACGCCCGGCTGATCCTGACATTTCTATGAAATATGGCACCAGAGCCGGGCATGGTGGTGCACGCTTGTAATCCCAGTACTTAGGAGGCCGAGATAGGAGGATCACAGGTTTGCGGCCAGCCTCAGCAACCTCGTGAGGCCCTCTGCAACTAGCAGGACCCTGTTTCAAAATAAAAAATAAGCTGGGCGTGGTGGTGCATGTTTGTAAGCCCAGTACTTGGGAGGCTGAGACTGGAGGATCCAGGTTCGTGGCTAGCCTCAGCTACTTAGTGAGGCTCTCCGCAACTTGGTGAGACTGTTTCAAAATAAAGAATAAAAAATAGGGCTGGAGGTGTAGCTCAGAGGTAGAATGCCCCTGGGTTCAATCCCCAGTACTGCAAAAATATAAATAAATAATAAAAATAAAAAAGAATCGGGCTGGGGGTGTAGCTCAGAAGTAGAATGTCCCTGAGTTGAATCCTCAGTACCACACACACAAAAAAAAAAAAAAAAAAAAGAAAAAGAAGTATGGCACCACATGGATTTCTGCCTGTGTAACCTACAGGGTCCAGTCCTCACTCTGCTGCTTTCACTCCTTGTCTGTTTTTGCCAGTGAATATTCAGTCTCTTTATTCCCTAGGGCATAGTCTCCCATTTCTTTATCTTATAGAAGTAGTAAGCCAAGAGCCTTACAAAGTTCTAAGCCCTCAGCCCATCACTTCACTAGTAGGAGTTCAAATAAAAACTGGCCAATTAAGTCAACTTTTATTTAATCATCAATATTATAAGACATCACTATGCTACAATTGGTGAACACCAAGGTTAGAAAAATAGAATACTCAAGATAGATAACTCTTTCAGCAATCACTAAACACTTGAAGTTTTAAAAACAAGCATAAGATGCAGATTCAGCAGGCTTTATAAAAAGGACCATAACAAGAAAAATAACATTTCAATTCAATATAATAACCCTAATCCTTTTTCTGTTAATACTCAGGAAAAAAGTTAGGATTTTTCTTTGCTATTTCTTTTTTGTCATCAATTAATACAAGTATTTGCCAATGATATCCAAGGAGTACTTAAAGACAACAGCTTACATGAATACTGACTTAATTCTGTATAATTCAATTAAATAATATGCTTAAAATGTCCCCTTTGAAAGAAACCAAGTTATTGAAAATGATCATCACTTTTGGCAGTAAAAGACCCACAGAAATGCGCCCCATTTAATGACAGTGAAACCTATTTTAATATTTCTGAACATACTAAGTTCAAGAATTTTAAAGTAAACTAACTCCTACACAGTATTTATTAAGCAGTCTACTTGAATTGAATAATGAAATAATATTCATTTTGAGGAATCCAAGATAATTTATAATTAAATCAGCTTCCTTAATTATGTCAACATTAGAAATAATAAGGGCTAATCAACTTTTTTTGGTACTGTGGATTGAACCCAGGGGCATTCTATCTCTGAGCTATAACCCTAGTAGCCCTTTTTATTTTTTGTTTGAAACAGGGTCTTGCTAGGTTTCTGAGGGTCTTACCACATTGATGAGGCTGTCCCTAAACCTGTGATCCTCCTGTCTCAGCCTCCCAAGTTCTGGGATTACAGGTGTATGCCACCACACCCAGCTTAATCAACTTTTTTTTGTATGTGTGCGCAGTACTGGGGATTGAATCCAGGGGCATTCTACCTCTGAGCTATATCCCCAGCTCTATTTTATTTTTATTTTTGAAACAGGGTCTTGCTGGGTCAATGAGAGTCTCACTACTTGCTGAGGCTGTCCTCGAACCTATGATCCTCCTGGCTCAACCTCCCAAGTATTGGGATTACAGGGTGCGCTATCACACCCAGCTTAATTAACTTAATAATTGATGGAATGAGAATGTTTTTATTAGTAGTTTATTCTTTAATTATTTGGATTTTTCCATTGGAAGTCTAAAAAGTTGTAGTTGAGTATACAAAAGAGCAATTAAGAAGGGTCATTTATAAGAGCAAAGTAAGACATAAAATGAGAATTCTGAAGTTATAGTCTCACTTCCAGGCTTGTGTAGAATATACATCTTTTTTCAACTGTCCAATAAAAAAATTAAAAAATTTGTTAGAAATACAGACTAAAAATAAAGTGCTAAAAGTAACCCATTTACCTTATTCTAGAAGTAACACTCCCTGCCTTCTAAATGAAATCAAGATTCTTTTTTGCCTTCTAAATGAAATAAAAATTCTTTTTGCCTATCCATACATCAAAATAGCCATTCAGTTTGTTTTAAAATATTTTCTACCAAAATTTGTTTTAACTGCTTTTTTACTGCCCATAGCAACACCACAGTTAAACTGTAGGGGTGTGACTATTATTAACACTTGTGGTTTGTACAATTATAAACCGCTATGATTTCAGCTTTTGTTTGGAAAAAAAGTTTACCATTCCTGTTCTTGATTCAAAAGGATCCTGAAAAATGAAAAAACACAAATAGACACTTTCATTTCAACAGGCTTATCCTTGCCCTGGTGTGCAACGGGTGTGTGTTATCAACCTTTTATGCAACATGAAGAAATTGTGCTTATTGGATCATACTGCACAGGCCATGAATTCTCATGGCATCGGCCATCTACTCGGTCTTCTACTGAGGAAGGAAGCCAGACGGCAGCCTACATTCTGAGGATGGAGGGAGGGGTCAGAAATAGATATCTGAGCTGACAGCAGCCCAACAGGGACAGTAAAAATATGGTGGTGATTAACCAATCTAATCCTCTTAGGGGAAGTGTTTCTGATATCTGGCAGTACTTAACACTGTGTTAAGTGTTATGGTAAAAAAGAAGCTGTTGGAGGTCTTCTCTACCAAAATGGAGGAGGAACTGTCAAGACTGGTAACTCTGATTACTGTAGCAGGGCCAGATATCTTCTTATTGGACCAGACTAACACCAGCACTAAAACTTGGTATATAGCTAATAATTTTGCTAATGCATATTTCTCTACTACTATTTGTCTACTCAAACCATTAGAGGGAATTTGTCAGCTGGCAAGGAAAACACTGTCATGGTCTGACCACAAGGCTCTCTTGACTCTAACTCCATGCCATAGTCTAAGCCACAGAGATCATGGACCAGCTCACCTTCCCAAAGGCTGGTATCCTTGGTTGATTCCCATAATGCTGAACAGTTCTGGAAACCAGGACATGGAAAGGATCCTGTGTGTCTTAGTAAAGACATAAGCTAGCCTAAAATATAGTGCTGATCACTTTAAAGTCCTGATTTATCCATAGGCTTAGAGTGGAGGTGGACAAACTATGGCCTGAAGACCAAATCCAACCCATCAGCTGTTTTTGTAAATTAAGTTTTATTGGAACACACCCATGCCTATCTGTGTATACTATTTATGGCTGTTTTCCTTCTATGGCATCAGAAATGAGTAGCTGTGGCAGAGAATACATGGCCTACCAAGCTGAAAATATTTACTCTGGCCCTTTATAGAAAAGTTTGTCAAGTCCTGATCTACAGCATGTTGGTACAATCCCTTGGAAATAATGAAGGACAGCTTGCTGTCCCAAGCACCTCCTACATATTATAGATGGGACATATCCTATATTTGTGTGGGTTTTTGTTTTGTTTTTATGGTTTTACAATGTAAATTTAAAAAGCTGTCAGTAGACTGGGTGTGGTGTCGCACACTTGTAATCCCAGTACTTGGGAGGCTGAGACAGGAGGATTCGGGTTCGCGGCCGGCCTCAGCTACTTAGTGAGGCCCTCCACAACTTAGCAAGACCCTGTTTCAAAATAAAGAATAAAAAAATAGGGCTGGGGGTGTAGCTCCGAGGTAGAATGCCCCTGTGTTCAATCCCCAGTATTGGGGGGAAAAAAAAGCTGTAAACTCCAGAGCAAGAGAGAGCCTTTAAAGTGGGACAGGCTGGGCCGGGCATGGTGGCGCACGCTTGTAATCCCAGTACTTTGGGAGGCGGAGACCGGAGGATCCGGGTTCGCGGCCAGCCTCAGCTCTCTCGCTCTCTCTCTCCCTGTCTCTCTCTCTCTCTCTACTTAGTGAGGCCCTCCGCAACTTCGTGAGACCCAGTTTCAAAATAAAGTATAAAAAAATAGGGCTGGGGGTGTAGCGCGGAGGTAGAACGCCCCTGCGTTCAATCCCTGGTACCCCCCCCCAAAAAATAAATAAATAAAGTGGGACAGGCTATAGCAGCATGGCTTGCCTGCTTAGGCTGCCCTACCCTATGACCCTAGGGCATTAGGATGCTGCACATAGCCCAAGGTATGTCCCAGTATGATCACCACAGAGCATACCCATAGGATTCTGGAGCAAGGCCAACCTTCTTTAAGCAAATGTCATTCTTTAAGTAGACAGTTTCTGGTTGGCTACTAGATTGTGACAGAAAGCAAATGTCTCATTCCAAGGGAAACCAAGTAACCATATCATTAACCCATCTAGAACAGATTTACCTGATCTACCTAGCCACAAAAATAGCATGCTTTCATTTAATTACATGGTATGCAAACACAAGACTGGGCTTATGGAAGTTCCAAAGGCACAGAACATTCAAACAGGCTGATCACACCCTTACCCCAAACCCCTCACCTCACTTACTATCTTCTCCCACATCCAGGACAATGCCTTTGTGGAGGCGGTATTCCCTACATATCAGCTGACAAATCTGAGAGACCTGGGCTTTGTTCATTTTTCATAATTGCTAAAGCATTATAGCCCTTTTAGGAATTGTACTAAAGAACAATACAGAAGGAAAATATTCTGATTTGGTAGAATTTTAAGCAGTTCATTATATCTTTAGGAAGAAGAGTCTGAGATTTTTTTTTTGGTCAGTGTTTGGGTGCCACTACTGGTTTACTCAGATGGTTATAAACTTGAAATAAACAAGAATGGAAGACAGCTGACAAGAAGACTCGAGAAGGGCAATGTAGGTGGGCCTCTAGGAAGGTCATAGAAATTTATGTCCCACATGAATTCTTATTATTGTTGGCAACCATAATCTCTTGTGTACAGAACTGCATCTATGTCTTCCCTCCCCAGTCAACCTGATGCTTATGAGTGATCACAGTAGCACTGACAGAGTCTGAATAAGCCAGTAAATATAATAGAAGCTAATGAGCCGGGCGTGGTGGCGCATGCTTGTAATCCCAGTACTTTGGGAGGCGGAGACCGGAGGATCCAGGTTCGTGGCCAGCCTCAGCTCTCACTCTCTCTCTCCCTGTCTCTCTCTCTCTCCTTAGTGAGGCCCTCCGCAACTTCGTGAGACCCGGTTTCAAAATAGAGCATAAAAAATAGGGCCGGGGGCGTAGCGCGGAGGTAGAACGCCCCTGCGTTCAATCCCCGGTACCGAAAAAAAAAAAAAAATAGAAGCTAATGGACTTCCCCTCCAAAGACCAATGTGGTTACCCACTACTGGCCAGTACTGACACTGCCAGCAATACTGATTTATCTTAAGTTCTTGACTTGTTACCATACTTTGAGGGGCCAAGTTAGTTACCTAATAATAGGCTATCTGCATTAGGGTACTTCCATTGTTGAAGGGACAGTGCTTTGCCTTCATTGGAATTGATACCTAATACAAATTTGGATTCTTGTCTTCTGCACACTTGACATCATCATAAGTGTTTTTATAAATGTCTTGTATATCATCACTACATTACTACACAGAATGCCTCTAAGGACCTACTTCGCATAGAAAGAAGCATCAAACAAATATCCTGTCAACAGGATGCTCTGGTCTTATCAGGTATCTAGCACCAATCAAAAACAGGTTTACAAACTGGGTGTGGTGGAACACGCCTGTAATCCCAGCACTTGGGACACTTAGACAGGAGGATTGCAGGTTCATGGCAACCTAGCGAGGCTCTAAGCAATTTAGTGAGACTCTGTTTCAAAATGAAAATAGGGCTGGGGTGTAGCTCAGAGTTAGAATGCCCTGGGTTCAATCTCTAGTCACACAGACACACACACACCACAGACACACACACATACACACACACACACACACACACAGCTTAGAAAATGGTGAAAGAGCCGGGTGTGGAGCCTCAGCTCTCTCTCTCTCCCTCTACTTAGGGAGGCCCTCTGCAACTTCATGAGACCCGGTTTCAAAATAACGTATAAAAAACAGGGCCGGGGGGTGTAGTGCAGAGGTAGAATGCCCCTGGGTTCAATCCCCGGTACTGCAAAAAGAAAAAAAAAATGATGAAAGAGATCATTATGTGTGTGGATTTAGCATGAGTTATGGATGCCATCTTCTAAGTTTGGGGTATTATCTTCTAGGATCATGATATTTTTTCTGCCCCAGAAATACCTACAGTACCAGAAAAATACGGTATTATTTCCTCCATAGCCCAAACACATAGGACTAGGAAACAAGCAGAAATGTGAACTCTCTCAAGGTTATAAGTTTTTTTTTTTTTTTTTTTTTTGCGGTACCAGGG
>PVJS01061856.1:0-10881 GCA_004027185.1 Glis glis | reverse complement strand
GAGAGAGAGAGAGAGAGCTGAGGCTGGCCGCGAACCCGGATCCTCCGGTCTCCGCCTCCCAAAGTACTGGGATTACAAGCATGCGCCACCACGCCCGGCCTTTATTTTTAAATATAACTCTTTGTTGGGTGTGATATTGCACACCTGTAATCTCAGTACTTGGGAGGCTGAGACGGGAGGATCACAGGTTTGAAGCCAGCCTCAGCAACTTAGCGAGACTCTCAGCAACCTATCAAAACCGTGTTTCCAAGCCAGGCGTGGTGGCACACACTTGTAATCCCAGTGCTTGGGAAGCTGAGACCTGAGGATCTGTGTTCGCGGCCAGCCTCAGCTACTTTGTGAGGCCTCTGCAACTCAGTGATACCCTGTTTCAAAATAAAGAATAAAAAAAATAGGCCTGGGGGTGTAGCTCGGAGGTAGAATGCCCCTGGGTTCAATCCCCAGTACTGCCAAAGAAAAAAAAATCCCTGTTTCCAAATAAACAAAAAATCAGGCTGGTGGTTTAGCTACGAGGTAGGATGCCTCTGGGTTCAATTCCCAGTACCAGCCGGGCGTGGTGGCGCATGCTTGTATTCCCAGTACTTGGGAGGCAGAGACCGGAGGATCCGGGTTCACGGCCAGCCTCAGCTACTTATTGAGGCCCGCCACAGCTTTGTGAGACCTGGTTTCAAAATAAAGGATAAAAAATAGGGCTGGGGGTGTAGCTCGGAGGTAGAACGCCCCTGGGTTCAATCCCTGGTACCGCAAAAAAAAAAAAAAATTCCCAGTACCACAAAATAAAGAAATGTAACTCCTTACTACCTGTATGTCTTTTACCATTATGGATATGAAAAAAGAATGGTACTTATTTTCAGCAGCAACAGCAGTTTAGTTGTTGGTTTGTGTATATGTGTGTGATGGGGTTGAACTCAGGGCCTTGCACATACTAAGCACATGCGCTACCACTAAACACCCCTAATGGTTTTGTGTGTGTGTGTGTGTGGTACTGGAGATTGCACCCACGGGCATTTTTTGCCTCCAAGCGATACACACACACCCCGTCCTATTTTTTTATTCATTATTTTGAAATGGTCTCACTCAGTTGTGAAGTGCCTAAGTAGCTAAGGCTGGCCGCGAACCCAGATCCTCCTGTCTCAGCCTCCCAAGTAGTGGGATTACAAGCGTGCGCCACCACGCCCAGTTTCCTAATATAATATTTTACCTGCTTTAATTGTAAGCTGTTTGGGGTCAGAAAGTATAATATATTGTCTAGAAGAGTATGGAAATAATGTGAAACTGCTCTCTAGGTGCTTCATACTTTATAAACAATACTATGTTTCATAATTATATATTTGGTGTGTTGGACATGGCTCACTTCCTTATTACGTCCTGTTAAAGAAACCTTGTTGTCGGGCTTGGTGGCACACACCTGTAATCCTAATACTTGAGAGGTTGAAAGGGGAGGATTGTAGGTTCGAGACCAGTCTTGGCAATTTAGCAAGACTCTCAGCAACTTATTAAGACCCTGTTTCAAAATAAAAGGGGCTGGGGGTGTAGTTTGGAGATAGAATGCCCCAGGGTTCAATCCCCAGTACCCCCCCCTCCAGAAAATGGGACCCCTGTTACTCTTCTTAGTCACTATCCCCATGCAGGGTGATAGCATCCTGATTTCCAACAGTTTTGTTGGCTTACTGATTTTTCTTCATTTTCCATTTTCCCCCCTAAGTGTGTGGATGAAGTTCTAGGTTAAAATTATTCTCTTAATGAATAAAGCCCAGTCTCTTTTCCTTTTCTTTCTTTTTTTTTTGGGTGTGTGTGTGGGGGTACTAGGGCTTGAACCCAGGGGCATTCTATCTCCAAGCTATATCCCCAGCCCTGTTTTATTTTTATTTTGAAACAGGGTCTCCCTAGGTTGATGAGAGTCTCACTAGCTGAGACTTTCCTTGAAACTATAGTCTTCCTGTCTCCCAAGTACTGGAATTACAGGCTTGCTCCACCATACCCAGCAGTTGATAAATTTTCTTTTTTTTCTATTTTTTATTTATTTTTAATTTAATTTTGTGGTATTGGGGTTTGAACCCCAAGGCATTCTTTAACTGGGGTTTTAGTGTTTGGGGGTTTTCTTTTCCTTTTTTTTTTTTTTCCCCTGTGGTACTGAGGATTGAACCTAGAGGCATTCTACCTTCAAGCTACACCTCCAGCCCAATTTAATTTCTTATTTGGAAACAGAGTCTCACCACTTGCTGAGGCTGTCCTCATACCTGCGATCCTCCTGTCTCAGCCTCCCAAGTACTGGGATTGCAGTTGTGAGCCACTTCCATTAGTGTCTTTGACACATTTCAAATTTAGAAACTCTAGAAGTCACAAGTCTAATGGCAGGGGTCAGCAAGCTATATACTTAGGGCATAGATGCTTTTGTAAATGAAGTTTTACTGGAACACAGGTGTGATTTTTCATTTAAGTATTGTCGGTAGCTGGTTTAGTATGAGTAGTTAGGACAAAGACCTAAAATATTTATTACCAGTCCTTTGAGACAATATTTGTCCGCCTGGTTTAATAAGTGTATTGAATAAATTTTAACTAATCTATGTTCTTGGAGTAGCACCAGTTCTATGTGACTGTGTTTTGTATTTTCATCTCTAAAAGTTAGGGTTAATTGCACATTGAAATATCCATTTTTCACATTTACCATTTTTTTTCCATTTCTTATTTGTGGTGTCCTCTGAACCGGCTTAGTTATGTACACTAAGAATTAACTCATCTTGAGATATTTATAAAGTTTCAGTTTAAATTGTGCTCAAATTCCTTAACTTGTGTATTTTAGTTTGAAATTAATATGTTACTTTTATCTGAGATGACTTAATCCCTGTAATTCTTTTTTTCTCCTCAGAAATTTCTGAATAAATTGGCAGAAGAACGTAGACAGAAGAAGGAAACTTAAGATGGGCAAGAAGCATAACGATTTCAAAGAAAATAATGGTTCTTTGTTTTTAATGTTAACCTTTTTTAAATACAATTACTTATAGTTAGAATAAAACTATTGTACTCTTTTGTTTTAGTGGAAAAATAATAGATGTCTGTTCGAGTGTTAAGTGTTATAGCAAAAAATATACATATGGTTAAGTTAATGAAGAATAGTTTTTGTTTCATCAGAGTGTCATCAGACAGAAGTCCTTTGTAGAGACTGATTCTATACACTACAGAAGACAATTTGCACCACTAAGAAAGAGATAACATAGAACCATTCAGAGAAATGAAATTTAGTAGTTCCAAGCTTCAAAGAGATGCCATTTTTTGATTCCATTCAATAAAGTGCAAAACCAATTGTATTTTTATTACTTTCATCTGAAACATTCCACATTATAATCTGAGCCTTGCAGACCTTTTATTTGGAGTTCGAAGCTGTTTTGATTGCATTTCGTTTTGAGAGAATTTCTTTCTTGTGAGATTGCAATTCAAATGCAGGTGCGGTTTTCTTTTAATGTCATGCTGTTGTTTAGGTAATAAGAAATATTAAGTAATTGACTCTAGATTTTGTAATATTTTTTCCCAGAGTTCTTGCTAGGTTTCGTATTCTAGTAGTCAATGTATTTTCAGTGAAATGTAAAAATATTCCCATTCTCTTTGACCAGTATTAATTTCTTGAGATCTTATTGCTTGTCACTTGAATCCTATAGTTGTCATACATCTCTGGTATAAGCAACATTTGATTTTTGAAGTGTGTAGACCATCTCTTCATATTTTCAAGATGTAATTTTACATTTCTGCATTTCAAAAATAGTTTGGCCATAATTCTAGACGCACGCTTCTAATTCATGTACCTGCATATGTGACCTTTGTGAACAGAAATTTGCATGTATAATCTGTGTTTACTTGTAACTCTCTGGTTATATACTGCTTATATCTGTGGATTCAAGTTACTGAACTGAATACCAATAAAAACTTAGGCCATGTTCATTGGTTATACATGTTTGGAATGTTAACCAATATATTTGTCACTTGTGGTTTTTATTCACTGTTACACTTTTATGCATGCTTAACAGATTATTTTTTAATCTAGAGTGAGTGTTCTAAAGACTGCTACTAAAGATCTGAATTTTAAACATTTTGGTGCTGGTGGATTTCTTGTTCCTGTTACATAACTAGAAATGATATTCATGGTTTTTTAAAACCTTGTGGGTTTAAAATGCTACGGGTGAAGAAATTGTAAAAGCTATGTTACAGACATGTCCATGCCTTTAACAATAAAATTGGAAATAATGTGGAGTAGCAAAAATTAGTTCTGCCAGCCTTTTAATATAATTATGTGGGAATTCTTGGTGTGTCTTATTATTTATTGTGCAAAAATCAAATTTTTAAGCCAGACATCGTGGCACACACCTTGTAATTCCAGTACTTGGGAGGCTGAAACAGGATCGCAGGTTCGAAGACAGCCTCAGCAAGTTAATGGATTCTCTGTTTCAAAATAAAAAGGCTGGGTTATAGTTTGGAGGTAGAATGCCCTTGGGTTCAATCCTCAGTACAAAAAAAAAACACAAATAGGGATTATTTTTTAAACTCCATCCCGCCAGGCTTGGTGCCGCAATCTTGTAATCCCAGTACTTCGGAGGCTGTGACAGGAGAATTGCAGGTTCAGGCCCTCCACTACTTAGTGAGACTCTGTTTCCAAATAAAATTGAGCTGGGGTGTAGCCCTGAGTTAAAAGGCCCCTGGGTTCCATCCCCAGTACCACAAGAAAAAGAAAAAATCCTCTCCATCCCAAGTACATTAAATGATATTTCAAATAGTTGGGTAAATTTTATGGTCTCTCCAGTGAAGGGCAGATGTCTATTTTAATGTAACATGTACAAAAAATCCTTGCCAGTTTACTTGAGTTTAATTTTAGCCTTTACTAATTACCCACTTCTGTTTTAATTCAAACTTTTTAACTAACTACAGCTAAAGAAAGCATTACAGATAGAATGGAATCCTTGTTTCTTGTCATTGATAGCTTTCTTTATGCTAAGAAGTTACTACTACCATCAGAGTTCCTTCTTTGTTGGATTTAGCAATTTGAAAAGAATGCTATTATTAATTTATTCTACTTGATAGCATTTAGAAGTCAGATTTTCATGAATAAGATGCTAGTGATAAATCTGTGATGCCAGGCTGGGCATCTTGGCTCACGCTTGTAATCCCAGTACTTGGGAGGTGGAGACCGGAGGATCTGGGTTCACGGCCAGCCTCAGCTACTTAGTGAGGCCCTCCGCAACTTCGTGAGACCCGGTTTCAAAATAAAGTATAAAAAATGGGGCCGGGGGTGTAGCTCGGAGGTAAAACGCCCCCTGGGTTCAATCCCCGGTACCGCAAAAAAAAAAAAAATATATATATATATATATATATATATGATGCCAGATTATGGCAGACCTTTACTTAATAGAATTGTTCCCACATAAACCTGCTCTGAAGTTTAAATATTATTTTTCCTGCCACTATTTCAAATTCTAGTCTTAGGTTATTCTGTGACTGTGAGTGAAGTTTTTTAGAAATACTTTGCTTCTACAGTTCTTTTTCTACTCATTGCTGGTAAATTTGGAGTCTGATGAGACTTAGGTTCGTTAGCCAAGGTGTTGCTTTGGGTATACTAAAAATTCATTCTGCTAGGTACAGTGGCTTGTGCCTATAGTCTCGGCTAACTAGGCTGAGGTAGCAGGATCACTTCAACCCAAATGTGTAGCCAGCATAGGCAACACAGGAATACTCTGTCTCAGGAGGAAAAAAGTTTTCATTTAACATAACTTATTCCTCAAGAAGACCATAATGTATGCCACCAATTCCTCTAAAGTTTTTTTTGCAGTACTGGGGATTGAACCCAGGGGCATTTTACCTTCCAGCTACATCCCCAGCCCTGTTTTTTATTCTTTATTTTGAAACAGAGTCTACTAAGTTGCGGAGGGCCTCTCTAAGTAGCTGAGGTTGGCTGTGAACCTGGACCCTCATGTCTCAGCCTCCCAAGTACTGGGTTTACAAGTGTGCGCCACCACGCCCGGCTTTTATATTTTTTAGTTTGAAATGGTCTTATTAAGTTGCTGAGGCTGACCTTGAACCGGGGATCCTGCTGTCTTGGCCTCCCCAAAACTGGGATAACAGCCATGTGACACCACACCAAGCTCTAAGGATTTTAAATGCTAAAATTCTAAGGACTTTTTGCTGTTTTTTTCTTTTCTTTTTTGTGCTTTTTTTTTTTGCGGTACCGGAGGTTGAACGCAGGGGTGTTCTACCTCCGTGCTACGCCCCCGGCCCTATTTTTTATACTTTATTTTGAAACCGGGTCTCACGAAGTTGCGGAGGGCCTCGCTAAGGAGAGAGAGAGAGAGAGAAAGCTGAGGCTGGCCGCACACCCGGATCCTCCGGTCTCCGCCTCCCAAAGTAGTGGGATTACAAGCGTGCGCCACCACACCTGGCTCTTTTTTGTGCTTTTGTTGCAGTGCTGGTGGTTAAACCTGGGGCACTCTTAACACTTAGCTATATTCCCAGGGTGCGCGCGCATGCGTGTGTGTGTGTGTGTGTGTGCGCGTGCACTCAGAGACTGGCTTTAAACCTGGGATCTGCCTGTCTTGGCCTCCCAAGCACAGAGATTACAGGCATGCGCCACCATGCCCAGCCCTTTTGTGTGTGTGTGTGTGTGGTACTGGGGATGAGCCCAGGGGCATTCTAACTCCAAGCTACACCCCCAGCCTTATTTTTTATTCTTTATTTTGATACAGAGTCTCATTAAATTGCGAAGGGCCTCACTAAGTAGCTCCTGTCTAGCCTCCCAAGTACTAGGATTACAAGCGTGCACCACCACGCCTGGCTTTTTTTTTTTTAAGTGGTGCTGAGGATTGAACCCAGGGTCATTCTACCTCTGAACCACACCTCCAGACCTACTTTATTTTTTATTTTGAAACTGTGTCTCACCAAGTTGCTCAGAGCCTTGCTAAATTGCTGAGGTTGGCCTGGAACCTGTGATCCTTCTGTCTCTGCCTCCCAAGTACTTGGATTACAGGCGTGCTTCACCCTGTGGGGCTTCCCTGGCTATTTATTTTTGGTGGTACTAGGGGTTCAGCCCAGGGGCATTTTACCTCAGAGCTGCATCTCCAGCCCTACTTTATTTTTTATTATTTTGAAATAAGATTTTGCTAAATTGGTCTCCAACCTGTGATCCTCCTGTCTCAGCCTCCCAAGCACTGGGATTACAGGTGTGTGCCACCACTCCTGGCAATTTTTTTTTTCAAGGCAGTATCTTGTTAAATTCCTAGGCTGATCTTGATCTTAATAAGATCCACCTGTCTCAAGTAGGTGGGATTATAGGTGTGCAACACTGCACTCCACTAAGGAACTTTTTTTTTTAATGGTACTGGGGATTGAACCCAGGGGCATCCTACCTCTGAGCTACACTCCCAGCCCTTTTTTATTTTGAAACCGTGTCTCAAGGGCTTCATGAAATTCCTGAGGCTGGCCTCAAACCTGTGATCCACCTGTCTCAGCCTCCCAAGTACTGGGATTACAGGTGTGTGTCACCAAGCCTGGTTTTATTTTCTTTATCGTGCGTGTGTGAGTTAGGATTGGACCAACCAGGGGCATTCTACCTCCGAGCTACACCCCAAGCCCTGTTTTTATTTTATTTTATTTATTTATTTATTTTGCGGTACCGGGGATTGAACCCAGGGGCATTTTACCTCCGAGCTACGCCCCTGACCCTAATTTTTACACTTTATTTTGAATCCAGGTCTCACGAAGTTGCAGAGGGCCTCACTAAGTAGCTAAGGCTGGCCGTGAACCCGTATCCTCCGGTCTCAGCCTCCCAAGTACTGGGATTACAAGCATGCGCCACCACGCCCGGCCCCTGTTTTTATTTTTATTTTGAAACTTCTCACTAAGTTGCAGAGGGCCTCAGTAAATTGTTGAGGCTGGCAGAGAACCTGCAATCCTCCTGTCTCAGCCTCCCAAGTACTGGGATTACAAATATGTGCCACCACGCCTGCACACCTGAGTCTTTTTTATTTTTTATTTATTTTTTGCAGTACTGGGGATTGAACCCAGGGGCATTTCACCTCCGAGCCACACCCTCAGCCCCAGTACCGCAAAAATAAATAAAGGCCAACGCTAGGTAACTTAGTGAGACCCTGTTTGAAAATAAGAGGTAAAAAAGGGCTGGGGGTATAGGTCAGTGGTAAAATCTCCTGGGTTCCTTTTTTTGCTGTACTGGGGATTGAACCCAGGGGCATTCCACCTTCGAGCTACACCCCAGCCCTATTTTTTTTGTGTGTGTGTGTGTGGTACCGGGGATTGAACCCAGGGGCATTTTACCTACGAGCTACACCCCCAGCCCTATTTGTTTATTCTTTATTTTGAAACAGGGTCTCACGTATTTATTTTGACACAGGGTCTCGTGAAGTTGCGGAGGGCCTCACTAAA
Organism: Glis glis; assembly: GCA_004027185.1. Classification (NCBI taxonomy): domain Eukaryota; kingdom Metazoa; phylum Chordata; class Mammalia; order Rodentia; family Gliridae; genus Glis; species Glis glis. The sequence goes on along the minus strand of PVJS01061856.1, from coordinate 2,463 downwards.
TAACTGAGGCTGGCTGCGAACCCAGATCCTCCGGTCTCCGCCTCCCAAGTACTGGGATTACAAGCGTGCATACGCCCAGCTTATTTTTTAGTTTGGAACAGTCTCACTAGATTGCTGAGAGTCTCACTACGTTGTCAAGTCTGTCCTGGAACCTGCGATCCTCCTGTCTCAGTCTCCCAAGTACTGGGATTGCAGGCATTGGCTGCCATGCCTGACTGGTAATTTGCATTTTAAACAAGTTCCCAGCTGGTGGTCCTGTGAAGGCTACAGACCATACTGAGAACAATTGCTTCACCTGTGGCAGAAGTGTTTGTGCTTGGCAGTTGTAACCAGATGTCTAGAACGGTTACAATTGTTTAGTACTGGGGTTTAATTTACTCTTAAGAAGCCAAAACTAAAGAAATTATTGGAAATTAGTCACCATTTGGGGGCCCATCCACTATAAAGCATTTCAGCTGTCAATGGGAAGCTGGGTGTGGTGACTTGCACCTGAAATCCCAGTTCTTGGGAGGCTGAGAGAAGGATCACAGCTTTGAGACCAGCCTTGGCAACTTAGCAAGACTCTCAAGACCTTATTTCAAACAAAAAACAAAGTGCTCAGGGTGTAGCTCAGAGGTAGAATGCCCCTGGGTTCAATCCTCTGTATTACAAAAAAGATAAAAAAAATTTTTTTTTTTTGCGGTACTGGGGATTGAATGCAGGGGCGTTCTACCTCCGCGCTACGCCCCCGGCCCTATTTTTTTATACTTTATTTTTGAAACCGGGTCTCACGAAGTTGCAGAGGGCCTCACTAAGTAGAGAGAGAGAGAGAGAGAAGGAGAAAGAGAGAGAGAGCTGAGGCTGGCTGTGAACCCGGATCCTCCGGTCTCCGCCTCCCAAAGTACTGGGATTACAAGCATGCGCCACCACGCCCAGCAGAAATTTTTAAAAAATCAATGGGAGCCGGGCACTCGCTCTCTCTCTCTCTCTCTCTCCCCCTCCCTCCCTCCCTTTCCCTCCCTCCCTCCCTCCCTCCCTCCCTGTCTCCCTGTCTCTGTCTCTCTCTCCCTGTCTCTGTCTGTCTCTCTCTACTTAGTGAGGCCCTCCGCAACTTCGTGAGACCCGGTTTCAAAATAAAGTATAAAAAATAGGACCGGGGGTGTAGCGCGGAGGTAGAACGCCCCTGGGTTCAATCCCCGGTACCACACACACACAACAAAATCAATGGGAGAGCCTATTTCAGACCACTTGATTCTTCCTACTTCTCATATACAGCTATTCTTTTGCTAAAAACATCTCTTGAAATTTTCCAGAGACGTTGTGCAGTTAGAAAATTCCAAGGAAGTTCGCCGGGCATGGTGGCACACTCTTGTAATCCCAGTACGTGGGAGGCTGAGACCGGAAGATCCGGGTTCGCGGCCAGCCTCAGCTACTTAGTGAGGCCCTCCGCAACTTTGTGAGACCCGGTTTCAAAATAAAGTATAAAAAAAAAATAGGGCCGGGGGTGTAGCTCGGAGGTAAAACGCCCCTGGGTTCAATCCCCAGTACCGCAAAAAAAAAAAAAAAAAAAAAAAAAAAAAAAATTCCAAGGAAGGTAAGTAGGGCAGAACATAAGCTTTCAGGAATTTGCTGTTTTGCTCCCTGTTTTTTTTTCTTCTCCTTTTTACTATAGTTGTATTTATTTTTTTTATTTTATTTGTGGTACTGGGGGTAAACCCAGGGGCATTCTACCTTTGAACTACACCCCCCCAGCCCTTTTTAAATTTTTTGTTTGGAAACAACATAGGTTGCTGATAGTCTCCCTACGTTGCTGATGCTGTCCTCAAACCATCGGTCCTCCTGTCTTAGCCTCCCAATCACTGGGATTGCAGGCCTGTGCTATGACACCCTGCTTCCCTAGCCCTTTTTGTTTATTTGTTTGTTTGTTTGTTTGTCTTGCAGTACTAGGGATTAAACTCAGGGTCATTCTACCTCTGAGCTACACTCCCAGCCCTATTTTTTTAGTTTGAAACAGGGTCTCACTACGCAGGCCACAAACCTGCGATCCTCCTGTCTCAGCCTCCCAAATACTGGGATTACAAGTGTGCGCCACCACACCCAGCCTTTATTCTTTATTTTGAAACGGGCTCACTAAGTTGCAGAGGGCTGCAAACCTGCCATCCTCCTGTCTCAGCCTCCCAAGTACTGGGATTACAAGTGTGGGCCACCACGCCCGGCTTCCCCAGCCTTTTTTTATTTTTTGTTTTGAAACATGGTCTCTAGGTTGCTGAGAATCTCCCTACATTGCTGAGGCTGTCCTTGAACCTGTGATCCTCCTGTCTCAGCTTCCCAAGTGCTGGGATGACAGGCGTACACCATTATTCCTGGCTTTATTTCGCTAAATTGCTGAGGCTGGCCTCAAACCTGCAATCCTCCTGTCTCAGCCTCCCATGTAGTGGGATTACAAGTGTGCACCACCACGCCCGGCTAGTTGGCTTTAAAAAT
>PVJS01061855.1:0-10869 GCA_004027185.1 Glis glis | reverse complement strand
AGAGAGAGCTGAGGCTGGCCGCGAACCCGAATCCTCCGGTCTCCGCCTCCCAAAGTACTGGGATTACAAGTGTATGACACCACGCCCGGCTGTAGAGAGTCTTTGAGATAGCAGTTAGCAACGAAACCTCTGAGCATGTGCAGAAGATCCTTGAGACGGTGTTTGACCAGCGGGATATTTGGGAATAGGCATTCCACCTCCGAGCTACACCCCCAGCCCTATTTTTTATTCTTTATTTTGAAACAGGGCCTCACTAAGTTGCAGAGGGTCTCACTAAGTCGCTGAGGCTGGCCGCGAACCCAGATCCTCCGGTCTCAGCCTCCCAAGTACTGGGATTACAAGCGTGCACCACCACGCCCGACTCTGTAACAGTCTTGAAATTGGCAACCCCCAGGGAACCCTGGAAACCCAGCTCACCCAAGCCCACTCGCTTGTCATCTATAAGCCGCCTCTCCGGTTCCAGCTTCCCATGGCTCTGTCCCTAGCTGCGCACCCCCTGTTGACCCGCACAGTGGCCTTCCCTCTCTCGCTTGGAGCTGTAAATAACATCGGTCAGAGCGTGCTTTCGTTGTGTTGAAATCTTGTAAGACAGTCACATCCTGCACTTTCCAGTACGCCCGCCATGGAGCCAGCATGGTGGAAGTGGAGGGCTCAGGGCCAGGTTTTATCATTTTCCCTCTAAATATATACATGTGTACATAAATATATGCATAGGCGTATATTGATGACTGACAAATGGCCCTTCCTGCCTCGGGGCTGTGCAAGGACGGGTGTGATGTCTGCACCGGTTACGATCGTGTCCCAGCATCCGAGACGCCACCTGCCCAGCCAACACCAGTTTAACTGCGCCGACCTCAGTGGGTATTTACTGCATCCTTGGGGCTGCGTCATATGCACGTGTCGCTTATGTGAGAAGACAAGCCAGGGGTAAGAACTGCAGAGAAATGACAAGAGTCCTGTGCATGGCCCCTGGTGCTCCCACAAGTCTGGTTTTGCTTGACCCTGAGGTCTAGCCTGTGGCAACTTCAGGTCTAGAGCCACTTTTGCCATCACTGTATCTTGTGACAAATGCCATTTCTCTCTAGTGGGATGACACGGATGATTATTCAGTTTGCAGGGAGAAGGTTCTGGATCCCCCCCACACACCTGGACACCAGTGGCCAGACGCAGAGAATGTGGCTGAGATTATTCAGCCATGATGGAGAGCTGCCCGTTGACATCTGGAGTCCATTCTGCAAGACCCAGTTTCAGACTTCCAGCCCCCAGAACGGTAAGAGCAGCCCGTGCTGTACTAAGCCGCAGAGTTGGCGGCCATTTATATCAGCAGCCGTAGGAAACAGATACTCTGCCTATGCATATATTTATGTACACATGTATATATTTAGAAGGAGGATGATAAAATAAAGCTATAAAATATTAATACTGGGGGAATCTGTGTCGAAGAATCTTATGGGAGTTCTATGTACTCATTTTTGCAATTGCTTTGTAAATCTGAGATTTTCTCAGAAAAAATTAAGGTAATAATATAACAGTCAAAAGGAAGTAGGAAATACTGGACATTTCGTCAAAATGGTCATTTCAGCTGGGCGTGGTGGTGCAGGCCTGTAATCCCAGTACTTGGAGGCTGAGACAGGAGGATTGCAGGTTTGCAGCCAGTTTCAGCAACTTAGGCCCTGTTTCAAAATAAAGAATAAAAGCCGGGTGTGGTGGCGCATGCCTGTAATCCCAGTACTTGGGAGCTGAGACGGGAGGATTGCAGGTTCGAGGACAGAAATAGGACTGGAGGTGTAGCTTAGAGGTAGAATGTCCCTGGGTTCAATCCCCAGTACTGCACACACACACACACACACACACAAAAAAATTAAATAAATAAAAAAATAGAAAATAAAATAGGGCTGGGAGTGTAGCTCAGAAGTAGAATGCCCCTGGGTTCAACCCCTAGTACCACAAAAAAGTTAAATTAAATTAAAAATGTTATTTCCTGGATTTTTCTTTTTTTTTTTTGGTGGTACTAGGGATTGAACCCAGGGGCATTCTACCTCTGAGCTACACCCCAGCCTGATTTTTTATTCTTTATTTTGAAACAGGGTCTCACTAAGTTGCAGAGGGTCTTACAAGTAGCTGAGGCTGGCCGCGAACCTGCGATCCTCCTGTCTCAGCCTCCCAAGTACTGGGATGACAAGCGTGCGCCACCACGCCCGGCTGTTTCCTGGTTTCTTACTATATTGCAGGTGCTGATCCTCTCGTTTGATCTTCATTATTGCCCTTGAGGTAGGCGCTATTGCCCCATTTCTTGCACAAGGAGCTGACAGGACTTGTTGGGAGTCACTCAGCTAGTGGGTAGCAGAAGCAGGCTCCCACCTGGCATCCCTGGTGGTCATTTGTCTTTCCTGGCAGGGAAGGTGGGCAGCCACAGTGGGTTAGAGGAGTGGTTCTCAAAGACGTGTTCCCTGGGGCAGCAGCAGCACCACCTCCTGGGAACTGATGATCAATGCAACTTTGCAGGTCACTCACCAGACTTCCTAGGTGCACCCTGAGGGCGGGGCCAGGCATCTGTGTTGCAACACACCCTGTGGGCTATTCTGATGCACGCTCAAAGTTCCAGACCTCTGCTTCAGGCTGCTGCTTGCTGCCTGGTGGCACGCATCAACTCTTGTTTGTCATTCTCTGCATTATTTATGAGGTTTTATTAATATGCAAATGTATGCCAGTTGATTGGCTTGCCTGGCATGGCTCCATGCATCTCATAAATCAGCGGCTGCTGTGCTTTCTTGTTTAGTAATTCTCCCACTGTGGGCCGTTCTGTAGCTACAATGAGATCAATAAATCCTCCACTTTGAGGGCAATGAGCCAGGTTGGCTCCCACATGCCCAGAATTCCCGCTGTGCTGCCGCTGAGCTCCTCTGGGGTCTGGAGAATTGCCAAGGCTCCCTGGAACCTTGGGCTCTGGAGTCAGGTAGATTTAAGTTTGCATCTCAACTTGGCCGATTATTGGCTGGATGGGAGCAAGTCATGTGACCTCGTAGTCCATTTCCTCTTCTGTGAGTCGGAGGTGGGAGAATCTTAGAACATACTGGATCCATTCATCCCTTGATGGACATCTAGGCTGGTTCCATAATTTGGCTATTGTAAATTGTGCTGTGATGAACATGGATATGCACGTATGATATCTATAACATTCTGATTTCATTTCCTTTGGGAAGACGCCCAGGAGCGCTATTGCGGGGTCGTATGGTGGTTCCATTCCCAATCTTCTGAGAAACCGCCACACTGATTTCAAGATGGTTCTACTAGTTTGCAGTCCCACGGACAGTGTATTAGAGTTCCGATTTCCCCACATCCTCGCCAGCATTTATTATTTTTTTGTGTTCTTGATGATTGCCATCCTAACTGGAGTGGAATGGAATCTCAGTGTAGTTTTGACTTGCATCTCCCTGATTGCTACAGACGATGAACATTTTTCATATATTTGTTGGCCATTTGTAAAACTTTGGTTGGTATATACACACAATGGAATTTTACTCAGCCATAAAGAAGAACAAAATTACACCATTTGCAGGAAAATGGATGGAACTCGAGAATATTATACTAAGTGAGTACACCCAGTCCCAAAGAACAAATAGATGTATGTTCTCTCTTCTGTGTGGAAGCTAGAGAGATATTTGGAAATAAGGGTAACATCAGATAGAGGAGCAGAGACTCCAGGGAAATGATTGAGGGTGGTTAGGGAAGGGGGGAGGACGAAGTCATAAAGAATGCAATAGTAGAAATAATCCTATGAGCATCCACAAAATTGCCAATTCCAATCTCAAAGACTTGCGGGGTGAGGTTGGGGGGGACCCGGTGGGGAGGGCAACAAGAATTGTGTGCATATATTTTGCTAATGTTCCTACCCCATTATGATGTAAAATTACAATGCACCCAATTAAAAAAAATACTGCAAAACAGCTCAGTTCTCGCTGTCCCCCGGCCTTGGCCTGTAAGGGGTCCCATGATGTGCCCAAGGTCACACAGCTCTCTCCTCGTGGAATCAGACTAGAAGTGCCTCAGGTCCTCGTCCAGCTGTGAGGACTCCCAGCCCGTTATTAATCCATCTGGAGGCGGGCGTAGGAAGCACTGCTAGTTTCGTTATTTTCTTGCTGCTGCTGACTGTCTGGGGAGAGGGATCAGTTTCAGGGGTCTGGACAGGTGACCACTTAGCGGGCCCTCTTTGGAGACCGAGCAACGGGGCAAGAAGGTGACAAAACTAGCTAGGAATGTGGCGGCTGCTCCTGCCTTGAAAATGAGTCTTAGTCATCTGCTTTGATCTCTGCTTGTCCTCAAGCCACCTGGCTGGAGGGGACAATCAGGCCCTGTCCTTGTCCCCCCTGTTCTGTCCAGGGGGGATGATGGCGAGCTTGTGGTCAAGGGCACACATGTCGAGTCAGGCAGAACGGGGACTTATGTGTGTGTGTGTGCGCGCGTGTGTGTGTCCTGGTGCAGAATTTCGTGACCTCTCTGAAACGCAGCGTCCTTATCTCTCAAGTGACACTGACCATAGCACCCAGCTCACAGGGTGGTGGTCAGGATTGGCCGGCAGTCCTTGGCTCTGTGACCAGCATGCAGAGCACCCATAAAGCAGCGCATATGGGTTTGGGATGGGCGTCCATCCCTGTCAGTATTTCCTAGAGGGTAGCATACACTTATGGGTGGAAGGAACAGAGGATACAGAAGAAAAGTTTAGGTTACATACAGTATCAGTCAGGGCTCAATCAGAGAAATAGGTCCAGTGGGAGGTATGATTAAGATTTATAGCTGGGCGTGGTGGCACATGCGTGTAATCTCAGTACTTGGGAGGCTGAGACCGGAGGATCCGGGTTCACGGCCAGCCTCAGCTACTTAGTGAGGCCCTCTGCAACTTAGCAAGACCTGTTTCAAAATAAAGAATAAAAAATAGGGCTGGGGGTGTAGCTCGGAGGTGGAATGCCCCTGGGTTCAATCCCCAGTACCGCCAAAAAAAAAAAAAAAAGATTTATTTTGACGAATTGGCTTGTGTGATTGTGGGGGTTAGCTGGGCAAGTCTGAAACCTACACGGCAGGCTGTCAGGAGGGCAGGATGGAATTCTGGGGATGGAGCTGAAACTGCTGTCCTTGGGTGGAATAATGTCTTCTTCCCGGAAATTTCCATTCTCCTCATCAGGACTTTCAACTGATTGAATCAGGCCATCCAGATCTTTTAGGATAATCTCCTTCACTTAACACCACTGATTCGTAACATCTATAAAATACCTTCAGAGTGATGAGCCTAGCTTGGGACACCGGTCGCCCCACCACTGAGCACAGGGCGGGTGTCTTGACTGACCTCTCTGGACTGCTTGGAATGGGGAGAGTCATTTCTCAAAACAAAGATTCATGGTCAGGGCCCCACCAATGCTTCCATGTGGAGCAACCAACCAACCAACAGGCAAATGGAAAAGAACCCACCACTATGTTATAAAAATTTACCAGAATGTTATAGCCATACATGCATACCCATGTATATAGCAGCACAATTCACAGTAGCCAAGTTATGGAAGCAGTCTAGGTGTCCGGCAGTGGATGAATGAATAAAGAAAACGTGATCTGTCTACCCAATGGAGTTTTATTCAGCCATAAAGAAGAATGAAATGATGTCATTCGCAGGAAAATGTATGGGACTGCCGAGCATTATGTTAAGTGAAATAAGCCAGACTCAGAAAGCCAAGGATCCTGCACATGCTTGTAATCCTAGTACTTGGTAGGCTGAGACCGGAGGATCCAGGTTCGCGGCCAGCCTCAGCTACTTAGTGAGGCCCTCCGCAACTTAGTGAGACCTGGTTTCAAAATAAAGAATAAAAAATAGGGCTGGGGGTGGAGCTTGGAGGTAGAATGCCCCTGGGTTCAATCCCCGGTACTGCCAAAAAAAAAAAAAAAAAAGAAAGCCAAGGGTCCTATTCTTTCTCTTATATGTGGGAGCCAGAGAGAAAAGGGGAAAGAAAAGGAGAAGGAATCTCCTGAAAATAAAAGGAAGACTAGTAGAGTAAAGGAAAGGGAGCCAGGGGAGGAAGAAGGAGACGTACTGAGGAATGATGTATGTGCAGGTACGAATATGTAATGATGGATCCCACTATGCCGTATAATCATAATGCACCAATGAAATAGAAAACAAAAGGAAATTATCCCCAGAGCCCTCTTATTTTGTATATAAATAAAAATGGAAGCTGGGTGTGGTGGCGCATGCTTGTAATCCCAGTACTTGGGAGGCTGAAACAGGAGGATTGCAGGTTCGCAGCCAGCCTCAGCTACTTAGTGAGGTAGTGAGGCCCTCCGCAACTTAGTGAGACCCTGTTTCAAAATAAAGAATAAAAACTGGGCGTGGTGTAATCCCAGTACTTGGGAGGCTGAGACAGGAGGATCTCAGGTTCATGGCCAGCTTCAGCTACTTAGTGAGGCCCTACACAATTTAGTGAGACCCTGTTTCAAAATAAAGAATAAAACATAGGGCTGGGGTGGAGCTCAGAGGTAGAATGCCCCTGGGTTCAATTCCCAGTACCGCAAAAAAAAAAAAAGAATAAAAAAATAGGGCTGGGGGTGTAGCTTGGAGGTAGAATGCCCCTGGGTTCCATCCCCAGTTCCGCAAAAGAAAAATAAATGGCGACAGGTTAAAATAAAGCAAACACTTTCACAGCTACACCTAGATTTGTGTTTGAATAATGGGGAACTACAGCATAGACACAGAAAGCTGACCCTCGTGCAGAGCAACAGGAAATCAAACAGAATCGCACAAGAATGGTACTTACTCTTTTTTCTCTTTCATCCCTCGGGTTACCTGAAGAAAGACTCACTGGTGTCACTGTGACTTTAACACCTCTTAATGCTTCCAGTTGGTCCTTTTCAACAAGGGGCGCCCAAGCCTGGGGTTGGAGCATCAGAGGCCGCTTGGACACGGCTGGAATCCACTTTCTTTGGAAAGCGCGTTTCACGAAAGATCTTTGCATTGGCAGTGGGGATAGAAAGGTTTTTTTTTGGTTTTTTTTGGCAGTACCGGGGATTGAACCCAGGGGCATTCTACCTCTGGGCCACACCCCAGCCCTATTTTCTGTTCTTTATTTTGAAACAGGGTCTCACTAAGTTGTGGAGGGCCTCACTTAGTAGCTGAGGCTGGCCGCGAGCCCGGATCATCCGGTCTCAGCCTCCCAAGTACTGGGATGACAAGCATGTGCCACCACTCCTGGCTAGAAAGTTTATTTTTAAGATAAAATTGAAGTAAACATGAGTCATTGGGAAAATGGGAAGTCAACTGAGACATGAGATGTGGCGTTAATTGGGTGCCACATGGGAGCAGTGCAAGTTTGGAAAGTGTAGGATTGGGCAGGGCCACCAGGAAGAAGCGTCCTTTCAGTCAAATGGTGTGAAGAGTTGTTTCTCAAGTCATGGGGTGGGGGAGGGCCGAGGCAACATCTTGTTGTTGGTGTTAACTCTGTCCTTAACACTTTTCTTTTTTTTTTTTTTTTGCAGTACTGGTACTGGGATTGAACCCAGGGGCATTCTACCTCCGAGCTCCACCCCAGCCCTATTTTTTGTTCTTTATTTGGAAACAGGGTCTCACTAAGTTGCGGAGGCCTCACTAAGTAGCTGAGGCTGGCCACGAACCCGGATCCTCCGGTCTCAGCCTCCTAAGTACTGGGATGACAAGCGTGCACCACCACGCCGGGCTTGATGATCCTTAATTTCAATGATTATCTGTGGGCTGCTCAGGGCCCTGATTCCTGGGGCCCATCAGCCTCTCACCTTCCTGCTCACCTCCCCCAACCTCACAGAAGGGGATGAAGATGGATGCACGAATTTTTTCTGTTCCCAGGCTCTCTGCCCTGCCTCACTGGGTCCCCCTGTGTTTTGGGACTCAATGTTTTTGAATTGTAGACAGGTTATAGGTCATATACTCTGTAATAATACAGGGTAGGGGGATTCAGGGCAGCATCCTACAGTCAAATGGACTAGTCAGTTCTTCAGGGAGGCATAAATATTCCCGCAGAGTGGGATGGAAATTATAAATAGCCTTGCGTTGGCGCAGGTGCTTTTGCTGCCAACCGAGTGTTGGCCCCATGTGCGTGATGGAAACACGTTCAATTTTTCAAGTCTCTTTGGATTTTTAAATTACGGATAAGTATGTGACGAGGTACTTGGGCAAATATTTCTGTAAGATAAATTTCAAGAAAAGATGCGGCTAGGTTGAGGAATCTATGCATTGTGAAACATTTAATAATTGTCCATAAATTCCCATCCCAAATGGTGCTCTGAGCGGTATGAGTTCTAAGCCCGGGCTGCTATGGAAGAGGAAGCCTTGGGTTCCTGCATCCCAGGTGCCTGGAGGTCTGGGGGCGGGGCAGGTGTCTTGCCCGCCCAGGAAGGAGGGAAAGGTGGTGGAGGCTGCTCTGTGTGCCTGCCAGGGGGAGCCTGCTGTGCAAGCAGAAGGACGCACTGGGCTCTGTGAGATTCAAGCTAAGGGAAATTAAATGTGAGCTCCCCACGGCCTGCAGAGAGGCAGAGAAGGCCTCCGGGGAGCTGGCCTCAGAGGCTGGAGTCTAGGGGAGGCAGCTGGTGTTGAAATTAGCCCTGTCCCTCTTCCTTCCCCAGAGCTCCAGGGCGGGGCCTGGGCTGCGTTTGCCTCCATGTCTCTCTGGTTTTTTTTCTTTTTAATCAGAGGGAAAAATGATCACCCGTGGAGACAGAAGACCTGCTGCTGCTGCGGTCACAGCTGTGGGAGCTGGTGGCATGGGGAGGGAGGGAGGCAGGGGTCCTGGCCCCCTGTGGAAGGCGCTGGGTACCCCCACCGCCCAGGTGCAGTGCGGGGACATGGAAGAGGCAGAGCCTGGTCCACGATCCTCCTCTCATGGTGAGGTTGGCGCCCGCATGGTGCCTGCATTTAGGAGGATCAGATGGGAGAAAGAGCAGAGAGCGCCGGGCGTGGTGGCGCACGCTTGTAATCCCAGTACTTGGGAGCTGAGACAGGAGGATTCGGGTTCGGGGCCAGCCTCAGCTACTTAGTGAGGCCCTCCGCAACTTCGTGAGACCCTGTTTCAAAATAAAGAATTAAAAATAGGGCTGGGGGTGTAGCTCGGAGGTAGAATGCCCCTGAGTTCAATCCCCGGTACTGCAAAAAAAAAAAAAAAAAAAAAAAAAAAAAAAAAAGAGCAGAGAGAAAGAAGCTCGTGACGTTTGCAAGCTGCGGCTAGAATGGTCTTTAATGATCACTTGCGTCCCCCTTTTACAGAAAGGAAAGTGGAGTCCCAGAGGGGTCAAGGGGCTCACCCAAGGCCACCCAGCTTGCCTTGGTTGGTTTACAAACCTCTTCCCTCGGCAGAATCCCGGGGTAGGGGTGCCACACGGAGAGGTGCCATTGGCTGGGCGTCGGTGGAGTCGCCCCATCTTTGGCAGTGCTGGGACTTGAACCGGGGAGCTCTACCAGTGAGCCACATCCTCAGCCCCAGAGTCACCCATTCTTGTTGGTTGGCCTCAGATCCTCATCTGTCTAATGACACGTCCAACTCCTGACCCACTGCCTATCTGGGGTGTGGGAGGGGAAAGAATCAAAGCCCACGTCTTTTCCCCTGCTTAAAATCCCTCTGCGGCTCCCACTGCACTCCCAAATAAAGCCGTGTGTCCCTGATGTGAGCGCACGCCTGGTGGCACCTGTCCCCCACCCCCTCCCTCGCTGCCTCCACCTCCCCTCTGGGCCTCACACACCCCACTGCCCGGGCACTGGATGCAGGAGCCTGCACACCTGTTTTGAGTTCCAGCTCTGCTGCTTCCGCGCAGCGCAGCCTTCGGAAGCCCCTTCCCCTCTCTGCACTTCCATTCCTAGTACTGACAATAATCAAACCTGCATCGTGGGGTGTTGTAATGACGAGTTAATACCTGTGCGGGGAAAGCGCTCAGCCCACGTCGCTCTCCTCGCTCCTTCTCATGGCCCGACAGCCTCTCTTGCTGCCTGGCCTTAATGATTTTTATTTGTGGTCATGGGCTAAAAATCTATGGACCCAACACACCTTAATCCAGGAGGACTGGGGCATGTCCTTCCCCTTCACAGCATGTCCCAGCACCCAGCACGGCACAGAGAAACTTGGAGCTCCGGAAAGGCCCCCACGGATCTCGGTGGATCCCAATGAGACTTCACCACGTGTCCATGGAAATCTGATATCTCTAGGTTACGTGTGTCCTGCAGGTCCCCATCGTACTTGTCCCCGTGTCTCTTTTAAGAAAGACAATTAAAATCCCAATACTTGGGAGGCTGAGACAGGAGGATGGCAGGTTCGAAGACAGCCACAGCAAGTAATAAGACCCTGTTTCAAAATAAAAATGCAATAGGGATGGGGGTGTAACTGGGAGGTAGAATGCCCCTGGGTTCCACCCCCAGTACCACCAAAAAAAAAAAAAAAAAAGAAAGAAAAGAAAGACAATTAAGCCAGACATGATGGTGCATGCTTGTGATTCCAGTACTGGGAGGCTGAGAGAGGAGGATTGCAGGTTTGAGACCAGCCTCAGCAACTTAGTGAGGCCCTGGGCAACTTAGTGAGACCCTGTTTGAAAATAAGAAATAAAATAGGGCTGGGGGTGTAGCTCAGAGATAGAATGCCCCTGAGTTCTATCCCCAGTCTCTCTCTGTCTCTCTCTCTCTCTCTCTCTCTCTCTCTCTCTCTCACACACACACACACACACACACACACACACACACACTCTCAGACTGCCCTGCCCTGCACTGACTGGGTCTTCTGTCTCCACGTGTGTGACACCTCCTAAGGCAGATCCCTATAGGATTCTACAGGAGGGGGTCACTGAGAACCTTAATCCAAAGAGGTCGCCCCTCCAGGT
>PVJS01061854.1:0-10879 GCA_004027185.1 Glis glis | reverse complement strand
GGGAGGGAAGGAAGGAAGGAAGGAAGGAAGGAAGGAAGGAAGGAAGGAAGGAAAGAAGGAAGGAATCAACATAGAGGGATAATAAGAGATCCACAGTTTTTTTTCCCACAATTTTTTTAAGAACTCTGGGTTCTTTTCCACAGTACTAGTAACCATGTGGGCACGCACGTATACCATGAAAGCCAGGGTTCAGAACTCTAAAGCAGCAGCTCTAAGATCTTGATGCATTTTAAGATCTCCTGGGAGCATTAAAATACCACTGTCCAGGCCACACCTAAGAGCGATTAAATGCACATCTGGGAGTGGGGCTGGGCGTCGTCACTGGAGCCCATGGGATGAGAAGCTTGGTGTCTCTCTGTCTTCTATTGCTTAAAGCTTGTGACTGTCAGCTGGGAAGGGGGCTAGGACAGTGGCTGTAGGAAAACCTGGGCCGGCCGTTTATTCTCTTAAAGTCTGCAAAGCATCCTGCCCCTCAACACCGCGAGTGCTTGGGAGACAGGCAGATGGGAAGTACATATATGGATTGGGAGATGAGTCCATTTCGCGGGGCCGGGCATGGTGGCACACACCTGTAATCACAGTATGTGGAAGGCTTAGACAGGAGGATGGCAGGTTCCAAATCAGCCTCAGCAATTTAACCAGGCTCTCTGCAACTTAGACTGTTTCAAAATAAAATCCCCAGGACCCCCCCCCCACACACACACACACACACACACAAAATGTTTTACCAGGTGTACATCAAAATTGATGCCACAAGGGGGCGCACAGAGAGCAGAGACACGTTTTCTGCCTTGGGAAAGTGTTGGATGGAAGAGGTGGTTTTCCATGAGGCTTTCTAGGGATGTGCATCTGTTGGCCATCTCAGCGGTCCTCAGTTCCAGGGGCCATCTCCAGCAAAGAAGCTTCTTTCTCCCCCTTCCCTGTCAGAGTTTAAGCCTATCCACGCCTCCCTCTTCCAGGTGGCGATCGAGTTTGACCAAAACGTCTCCATTGCGTTCACCTGCCTGAGTGCGGATTGCAAGATTGTGCACGAGTACATTGGTGGCTACATCTTCTTGTCCACTCGCTCCAAGGACCAGAATGAAACGCTCGACGAGGACCTCTTTCACAAGTTGACGGGCGGTCAGGACTGAGGGCAGCAGGCCTGCGGGGTCTGCACGGACCGGGCGAGTCGTCCCAGGAGGAATGGACGCCCAGGACCTGCCTCGTTTCAACACACTGCCAGCGCGTCCCTTCCCTTACTTTCTACAGGAGTAGAAGCGGTCTCTGTTGCCTTCCTCTAAAGTGGGTGAGTGAGAGACAGGGTGCAATTCTAAGACTGCTCTGAGGCCCTACATGGAGCCACGGTGACTTGTGGCTTCATGCTAAGTGAGCGACAGAGACAGAGGGTAAAAATCATGTGTAACAAATACAACTCTTATTCCACCAACTCAGGTAGTATGAAAAGACAGCTGTTTCCTTAATGAAACTGCTTCTTAGCTCCCATGCTGCCAAAATGGCAGAAGGAGTCCACACACACATTCTTCTCTTGGAGGTCAAGAAGTTGAGGGCGCAGGGGCGAAGGGACCTGGTACCAGTGGGCAGCCAGGGGCGACGGGACCTGGTACCAGTGGGCAGCCAGGGGTCAGAGCAATGGCCCACAGCGTCATTCATCTACAGTGACATCTGCCAAGGTGACCACTGACCCATCAGGTCTTGATCATTGGCCAAAGCCCCTTTCTGTTTCTGGGGACACCTTAGACACCTTGAGATGCTTCTTAAAGACACGGGTGACACAGGAATGCAGGAAAGCCATTCCTCCGCCCAGATCTCTGACTCACATGCTTCTGCTCTGGATTGGGACTCAGGAAGACAGGCAAGTCCTCTGACTATAAAAACCACCTCCCAGCAGCTGGTGAGGGGGATACACAGGCCTGTTTTCAAAAACCGCCATGTTCAAGGTCTGGCGACTGGCAACAACCTCAGCATGGCAACCTCCATGGTGTGCGTGGAGGCGCTCCTCTCCCCGCTCCTGAGTCTTCTCCTGGATTTGGTATCTGTGTGTATGACCCCTGGCCTTTTCCCTAAAAGCCCTTGGCTTTTGTAATCACAAGCCAATACCGGTCTCTGTTTTCTCCGCTTTCTACTGTGCCATCCCTGCCTCAAGACCTGTGCCTGAGCCAATTAAGAGCTGCCTGGACTGTCACTTTTTGTTTTGGTGTCTCAGTAGTGGGAGGGGCGGGTGAGTTTTGAGAAGGTGAAAAGCAGTAGGAGAGGTAAAGGGAAATACCAGATAGTATTTTGTTTTTATAAACATTGTCCGGCCACACAAAGAACTTGAGCTGGAAAGACAAGGCAGGTGTCCCCGTTCCACTGTGCAGTCCTCTGAGGATGCACCCCTCAGGGGGGCTGGCCGGAGTCCAGACGCCCACGAGCCTCAGCTGTTGCTTTATTTTTCAACAAGGAAGTAAGGTCTCAGCAATTCTGGGAGCCACGCGGAGGCAGCCTTGGCCCGGAGCCTGAAGTTGCCTTCTGGAAATTCATGAACCTTCCAGGCGCCAGCTGAATTTCTGAGGACCAGCCTAAAGCCCTGGGGTGGTTTAGGCACTTGGAAAGTCTGGTGTCCGTCGTAAACTGACTTAGCATGTTTTATGTAGAAGCTGGTGCTAAGTGTACTGTGCTAAGCTTGGTCATTTCTCTGCAGCCCTGGGCGCTATTGTCTTTAAAACCTAGACAGGTCTTTAAGATTATAATGGGCCCTACATCAAAACAATGCTCTATGATTACATTTTACCTGTTTACTGTCGAGGACAGCTCGGGCCAGTTAACCAAAGCCAGACCTTCAGTTTGTCCGTCTGTCTTAGCTTTTCCCAAGTGGGAAAATGCTCAAAGGAATTGATTTTTGACCAAACTTTCTGCTGGTTCCAGCTCTCAGCAGAGCATTCCTTCCATGTTACACAGCTCTATCCCAAGGGAATAAACGAGCAGGACAAGACAGTCTGCAACGCTGCTGCTTGCTGCTGCTTCCAAGAGCCGCCCAGGACGGCACAGTGCTTTCTCTTTGGGTCCAAAAGGTCATCTGACTTCCTGCGGTGACCTTCTAAATGTGTGCCTTTCAACACCGTTTGCTCCCTTACCTACCCTGAACACCAAAATCTGCATTTTTTATTGTATTATATGACTTTTGTAAATAAAAGGTTTATATGGATTTGAATATAGTCCTGTTGCATCCAACCTACTGCCTCTTTAAAAGCAAATGTTTTCTGATATGAAAGAGGAATACAGCCTTCAGGCCCAGTGTGTGCCTTCCTCACCATCCCAAGACGGTGCTCCTGCCCCCAGCGTCTGGGGAGCAGCCGACCACGGGGGTCCTCGGAAGGCCATCGGGAAATCCACTCAGCTGTTGACCTCAGTCCTTTCCCACTGACTCGGCCACCAGTTCTCCTGACCTATCCTGCCTACCAAAGCTCTTTTGTGTTTTTCCTGGTCTGTCTCTTGAAAAACACCAGAAAGCAAGGAAAGAAAGAAATATCCGGGAGGAAGGAACAGCCAACGGCCTCTACTTCCAACCTTGGAATATTGAGGATACTTTTATTTACTTATATTTATTTATTTAGTGTGGTACTGGGAATTGAACCCAAGGGCATTCAACCTCTGAGCTATGCTCCCAGCCCTATTTTATTTTTTATTTTGAAACAGGTTCTCACTGAGTTGATGAGGGTCTCACTAAGTTGCTGAGGATTTCACTAAGTTGCTGAGGCTGGCCTCGAACCTGTGATCCTCCTGTCTCAGTCTCCAAAGTACTGGGATTACAGGCATGTGCCACCAGGCCCGGCTGGTGCTTTTTTATTTGACGGATAGGCGGTCCTGCGTGTTGTGGTCACAGTTTAGATACCCCTTGGTGTCATTCTCACATTGGCCCAAAGAGGGCAAGAACGGCTCACTTTCTCATTTTACAAAAGACAAACTCAGAAGCCAGAGTAACCTGCCCAGCGTCCAGCAGCCGAGAAGAAGGAGGACCAGGCCCAGAACCAGGCTGTGTCTTACCCAACACACCCACCCAGTCCCGCTCAGCCTTCTCCGGGGAAAGGGGACGCCCCACAGTGAACTGGGGGAGGCGGAAGGGGATCAACCAGGTCTGAGGACGGAGAAATGAGGTGCTTAGAGACTCTTTTATTTTTTATTCTGGAAAAGTTTCATTTTCAGTTCCAAAGTCAGAAAAGGAAGGAAACTAATCTTTCACTTGAAAACTCATCTTTTAGTCATAGGCACAAGAGGTGAAGGCATTCTACAAAATTTAATTTCTGAAATCACTTTTTTTTTGTATTGGAGATTGAACCCAGGGGCATTCTATCTCCAAGCCACACCCTCAGCCCTTTTCTTTATATTTTTTATTTTGAAACAGGATCTAAGTTGCTGAGGGCCTTGCCAAGTTGCTAAGGCTGGCCTTGAACTGGCGATCATCCTGTCTCAGCCTCCCAAGTACCAGGATTACTGGGATTCCAGGCATGCACCACGACGTCTGGCTTTATTTTTTTTATTTTGAAACAGGGTCTCAGTAAGTTGCTGAAGCTGGCCTCAAACCCGCGATCCTCCTGTCTCAGCCTCCCAAGAACTGGGATTACAAGTGTGTGTCACCATGCCCCGCTAGTTTAAAATTATTCTTAATTCACTTAAAATATTTCTTGGTCACTTCTACCTTTGGTATCTGTATTTGTTTTCATCATTTTCCCACGCAGACATGTGACTTTCTCGCCTCCACCCCTCCCATCACCCCAGTATCTCTCAGTGGGCAGAAGGATAGAGCGGACATCCTTCTTGGCTACTTCACCCCTTTTTCTCCTTCACAACCCCCATCCCCAAGGGCCCTTGAGTCCCAGAAATCAGGACAAGAAATCTGGAGGTCGGCCCTTGGCCCTTGCTGTGTTAAAGTGTCTCCCTTTCTGCTGAGCAGGTGGTGCACGCCTGTAATCCCAGCAACTCGGAAAGCAGAGGCAGGAGGATCTAAAGTTTGAGGCCTGCCTTGGCAATTGAGTGAGACCTTGTCTCAAAATAAAAATATTAAGCCAGATGTGGTGGCACACACCTGTAATCCCAGTACTTGGGAGGCTGAGATAGGAGGTCACAGGTTCAAAGCCAGCCTTAGCTACTTAGTGAGGCCCTCAGCAACTTAGTGAGACCCTGTTTCAAAATAAAGAATAAAAAATAGGACTGGGGGTGTAGCTTGGAGGTAGAATGCCCTGGGTTCAACCCACACTACCAAAAAAATAAGTGTGGGGAGGGGAGGAGTCGCTGTTCTCTGTCCTCACAGATACTTGTGCTGACCCTGCTGTCCTTGGGATGGTAAGATCTCAGATGTCTTTAGTAAGGAAACCTTCTTGCTAAAGGAAGGGTACGACCCTAATAAATGAAGCCACCCCTGAGCCCAGAGTTCCGTGGAGACCGCCCAATTAGCTGTTTAGCAAAAGCCTCTGGGAGCCTCTGACATTTGCCCATGCGTCAGATGCCAGCTCGAGACCCAGTGCTGTGGTTTGGTTGTGGTTTGTTCCCGTCAAAACTCATGTCAAAATGTACCGACCAATGTCATGAAGTTGAGGTGAGGGGCCCGAGGAGGTGCATGGGCCATGGGGGCTCCGCCTTCATGAAGGGATCGATGCAGTTCCCATGAGCGTGGACTCGTTATTGCAAGGGTAGGTTGTTCTAGAGCACACGGCCCCTTATCCTCTCTTTGCTCGTGCCCAGTGTCCTTCTGTTCCGTGCATGGAGCAGCCCCAGGACTGATAATACTGGTACCACACTCGTGGACTTCCAGAACCTGGAGCCAAAATAAACCTCTTTTCTTTGTAGATCATCCCATCTCAGGTGATTTGTTATAACAACAGAAGATGAACTAGGCACTCGTTACCTCAGAAGAGGCCGTATGGGAAAAAATGAAAAACATATAAACAGAATGGGATCTAGAAGTTTCTCTGCAGAGTCACTAATGCTCATGACCGACAAATGCAGGGAAGATTCTTTCAGCTGAACAGATTTACCTCCTTTCTCTGACTCACTGGGCGGCCTTGAAAAGACTCCTAGTCGCCCTGTGTGCCGCAGGACCGGAAGGCCTGGGAACACAGCAGGTGTGTCCCTCTCCCTCAGCCCCCCGGAAGTCGGCTGTGCCCTGAGGTCCTGGGCATGTAAAGTAAGCCCTGGGGAGGAGGCAGGGCCCCTCTGTAAGGGGAGCAGAGGGCATGGGGGAGGGGAGGGCCAAAACCCCAAGGCTGTGTCCTCTGACTCAAGACACATGTTGTCATAAATGGTGCTGGTGGCCCTACACAGGGCCTGTGACAGGGAAGGCAAATGAGGCTCCAAAATGACGAGTTGGCAGTGCGGTGCCCGGTTTGGGCCCAGAACCCAACTGGTAAAGGGAGCCCCACTTGGGCCACTGTGGCTTTTTGGAGGCAGCAGGACCTCTTCCAGGCAGCATTAGGTCTTAATGTGGGGTATTTGGGAACCAGGGGGTGGGGGTTGAGGCTGAAGGTCTGATCAGGTTACTCACAAAAGGGCCTTGGATCTCTGTGCTGCCACTTAACTTCCTGAACCGTTCCCAGAGAACCAAGGTTGGCAGCCAGGCCTCCCACATGACCCAGTGTTATCAAAAAAATGCTGCAGAGCCTGTGTTTCCTTCACAGGGTTACGCAAGTCTAACTTCGGCTTCATCGTGGAAACATCTCATTGCTGTCAAAGGTCGCACGTCAAGCCCACATGGGCTGCAACTCGAGGCCTGGCTACTCAAAGTGTGGGCCGAGGGCCAGCAGCAATGTCAGCAGTAGAGGACCAGGACCAGGTGGCACAAGCGAGGTTCCCAGGGCACCCTGAAAGAGGCCCTCCATGTCAGGGTTGTGCAAGTGCCAACAGCCCTGTCACCTGGTCAGGCCACCTGGTTATGTAACTTGCATCTCATGGTGCGTGGAGTTAAATATGCCTCAGGGAAAGAAAGACACCAGGAGGTTAAATGGCTACACAAGCGTGAGTGAGAGCAGCCCCCACCTCCCAGATGGTGGTCTCAACAGCACAGTTGATATTACAGACCTAGAAGAGTCAGAAAGCTAACCAGGCGTGGGGGTGCACACCTGTTATCCTAGTACTTGGGAGGCTGAAACAGGAGGATTGCAGGTTTGAGGCCAGCCTCAGCAACATAGCGAGATTCTCAGTAACCTAGCAAGACCTGTTTCCAAACAAAAATAAAAAGGGCTGGGGATGTAGCTCAGTGGTAGAATGCCCCTGGATTCAACCCCCAGTACCACCAAAAAAAAAAAAACTAACCAGGTGTGGTGGTGCATGCCTATAATCCCAGTACTTGGAAGGCTGAGATGGAGGATTGTATATTGGAGGCCATAGCAACATAGAAGATGCTCAGCAACCTAGAGAGATCCTGTTTCCAAACAAAAATTAAAAGGGCTAAGGGTGTAGCTCGGAGGTAGAATGCCCCTGAGTTCAATCCCCAGTACCGCACATACAAAGAACTGAAAAGCTCATTATTAGGGGCTGCCCTGTGCTTCCTGTGGGTTCTCTCCATCCATTCACTGGGTCAAGCAGATGTTATCAGCCCCGTTGTACAAATTAGGAACTGCGCAGCGATGTGCGGTAAACACATCACTTAACAGCTTAACAGCTTCGTGGTGGAGGGGAGCACCAATTTGCCTATTCCTGTGGTGTGAAGACCCCGGCCACAGCCAGCATGACATCAGTAAGCACAGATGGGAGGAGATGGTGAAATCCAGGTCTCCAACAGAGATGGGCCAGCTCCAGTACATACTGGAACTGGGCACAGAGAGGTCAAGCAACGTGTCAAGGTCACCAACTAGTGTATGGAAAGCAAGGGCTCTACTCAGACCTTCTGTCTTGATTTCCCGTGGGAAGGCCAGGCCTCCTGAGCCCAGAACCCTGGACTGTCTTTGTTCATGATAATGTCCCCAAGTTGATTTTCTTTTCAGAACATATGTGGGTAAAGCCCACAAAATTCCATAGACCTTCTTTCCTCTAATTACTTTATACTAGATCTCAAATGCCAAAATAATGAACTTTTCTACTAAAAAATAAAAACAATTCCTCAGACCCCAACTGTTCTGTTGACCCATTTATCCACTATAATACGCGCTTGCAAGTCCAGGTCGGGGGAGTCAAGGAGAGGAGGAAAGAGTTCTGCCTTTTCCCAGAGCCCTTGTCCCGCCCGACCCCACGACTGGTTGGCCGGACTCTCTCTCACTGTTACATGCACAGGGTCCATGCTAAATCCCACCAGAGAAAGAAAATGCCCCCTTGGGGACGGAGCTCTGTTTTTCAAGGCTGAGTGCGATGTTTTTATCTCGACCTTTTTCTCCCTTTATAAATGATTCTCTGAATCAGGCAGCTCTCAGGAGAGCAATGAGCAGCCAAGCACTGCGCAAGTTCTGTACTAACTCATTCCTGGTAGCACAAGCAAAGCTGCTGCTCGGTAAGACGCTGCAAACACTCATGCCTCTGGGGACAGGAAATGCGCAAGCACACTGTGGCTCAGATGTGACACTTGCCTGGTATTCACATATCCTAAAAATACCACCTGGCAAAATAGAGTTCAGACTTAACAGAGCCTAGGAGCCAACAGATTTCAACCTGTGTTAGGGTTCAGCCCGATATAATTCAACCAAATCAATTTGTGTGTGTGTGTGATCCTCCTGTCTCAGCCTCCCAAGTAGTGGGATTACAAGCGTGCATCACCACACCCGGCTCCTATTTTATTTTTTATTTTGAAACAGGGTCTTGCTAAATTGCTGAGGGACCTTGCTAAGTTGCTGAGGCTCTCCTTCCTCAAACCTGCCATCCTCCTGTCTCAACCTCCTAAGTACTGGGATTACAGGTGTATTCTACCATGGCCAGCTTCAATATTTTAAACACACACACACACACACACACACACACACACACACACACACACGGGTTTTCTTTTTCTATCAGAACTGTTTACCCACAAATGATAGAAAACCCAAAATGGCTCACGTTCAAACAACAGAGAAGTTTCTCTTTCTGCCTGAAGCTCCCAAGGTAGGCAAGCCCAGATTATAAGCCATTACAGATGCCAGGGGCCAACAGATTTTCATGTTTTTGCTCCAACATGTCCAGCTTCTACTCACAAGTCATCTCACAGCCCAGCAATGCTGCTGTAGCTCCAGGCACTGTGTCACACGGCTACAGTTAGCTTCAAGGGATTTTGAAATAGTTCGTCTCAAGGTAGCCCTGGACTCAGCTAGAAGTCAAGGCTGTTGTACTGATAAAGAGGCTGAGTGTAGATATTGGTGGGCAAGTAGCTGCCTCTGCCGTAGGACGTGCTGTGCGCCAGGCACTCTGCTGATCGCTACGGTGCATATGTTGAACAGAGCTCATAAACCAGGAAGAGGGACAGACATGTGGACAGTAACCCTGTAATGCTGCATAATAAGCATGATTCCCAATATATTTTTAAAATATATATGTGAAGAAAAAGGAGGGAATGATTTGTTTTGTTTGGTCAGGGGAAAATTAGGGTAAATTCCCCAGTGGAATGTTTAGACTTAGCCTCGAAGAATGACAAAGGATTTGCCAAGTGGAGGGAAGGACAGGAATTAGGTGAAGTTTAGCAGAGGGGATATCAGTAGAAGAAACCAGTGAATGCTCTTACCCATGAGGTTCCATGAGTATATTTTCATGTTAGAAATATAAGGGTAGGCCGGGCGTGGTGGCGTACACATGTAATCCCAGTACTTGGGAGACTGAGACCAGAGGATCTGGGTTCGCGGCTAGCCTCAGCTACTTAGTGAGGCCCTCCGCAACTTAGTGAGACCCTGTTTCAAAATAAAGAATAAAAATAGTGTTGGGGGTGTAGCTTGGAGGTAGAATGCCCCTGGGTTCAATCCCCAGTTCCGCAAAAATAAAAAGAAAGAAATATAAGGGTGGGCCAGGCACTGTGGTGCACACCTGTAATCCCAGTACTTGGGATGCTGAGATAGAAGGCTCACAGGTTCAAGGCCTGTCTCAGCAACTTAGCGAGACCCTCAGCAACTTAGTGAGACCCTGTTTCAAAATAAAAAATAAAAAGGGCTGGGGGTGTAGCTTGGAGGTAGAATGCCCCTGGCTTCAATCCTCAGTACCAAAAAGAAAAAGGAAAAGAAAAAGAAAAAGAAAGAAACATAAGGGTGGCAGCTGCTGGTGAGTGGACGGAGGGAGGCTACCCTGGAAGTTGGGGCCGGTTCAGAAGCTGTCGTGATAACCAAGGACCGCACACTGTGGGCGGGAGCTGTGCCGGTGGAAAGAGCAGTGGGGGGTTGAGAGCTCTCTCAGAACTAAAATCAGCAGAGTTCACAGTTGTGACCAACCAATTTACCAACCCAAACCATTTTCCTTTCTTCCTTGCTAACAGGACTTGATTTTTGCTGAGTCAATGTGTGTAGCCCCAGTGATGGATCTTTATTGGTCTTCACCAATCATGACAATACTATTTCCTAATTTCTCAGTTTCCTTTGCAGATAAGGGTATACACGTAACCCGGTTCTGAACAAAGAGGCCAAGGGGAAGTATGCTATGGAGAAATCTGCGACAGACGTTACTGTCCTGATAAAAGAGAGATGCAGCCTGCTTCACCCTTCTCCTTTCCTTGCTTTTCCTGCCTGAATGTGGACCTGATGCCTGGAGGTGCTGCCATCATCTTGCAGCGGAAGGCAATGAGCTGAGGATAAAGGCAATACCCTCAGATAGCAGACCCTGATAACAGAAAACTTCCATGCCATCGCGAAGCAGCTGAGGGAGATCGGGGCCTGTCTGGGTCTGGACTTTCTGTTATGTAAGAAAAAAAAATGAATCCGTGTAAGCCCTCAGTAGATGAGGTTTTTTGTTTTCTTTTTTT
>PVJS01061853.1:0-10881 GCA_004027185.1 Glis glis | reverse complement strand
ATCTATTGAGAGAACTTATGTTCCAGCCTGGCATTTCCCTCCCAAAGTGGGTTTCAGGGATCACTAATCCTAGGAGATGCTCATAAAAAATAAACAATTCAGATGTGATGATGAAATAAGTATGAAATAAATGGAGATTAACTATACAAAAAGCATACTATGGATTGTAAAGTCCTACAACAAAGAAAGCTGTTATTAGCAGTTTAGAATATTTGACCACAGAGCCTTTTTCTGCATAAGACTTTTTACCATAAATGACCATATACTTTATATCCAGTGGGATTAGTGATCTACGAAATACAGTTTTATATACTGTGGTCTCTTGCTCTTAACAAATAAGACATTGGAGAATATCTCCCTATTACAGAGGAGAGGATAAGAAGGGCATTTGGAAGTCTGCAAAGCATGGGCTCCTCTTCAGTCTTTATCTGAGGAATATGCAGGAAGTCTCATGTCCCTGTCACTCTGTCAGCTAAGATGCTGAAAGGACCATAGAGATGATGGTGTAACCATGTTGTGAGAAAAGTCCTCTGCAGCCCTGACATGCATGGGTCACTGAACTCATTCCCTGTATTCAAGTTACATAAAACCATGCAATTGGCCTGGGACTGTTGGGCAAATGGGAGTATTAATCGAATGAGTACTCATGGTGATGTGGCAGTTCTGTGGACTGACAAGAGCTGTGACTTGACTTCTCAACTTGATGTCTCTCCCCAACAAAAATAGGAGACTATTTGAGCATCTTTCTAACCCCTGAGGGCATTGAGTACAAGGTCCATTCATCACCAGTCAATGCCCCTGCCCCAGGCTTGTCACCAAATCTGATATTTACTCTGTCAGTCCTGGTTTAGCTCAGCCCCTGTGACCCTGATTTGCACAACCCAGAAGTGGTCTGGCTGTTTATACTGGGGCACTATCTCATGGAGATGCTGTATGAGTTTGAACTGTTCATTGACCTCTTGTTTGCTGTTTCTGGGACCAACTTTATTCCTGCCTTTACTAAATATTGTTCTTGTTATCATGCAGTCTGGTTTCTCTCATGACCCTAGTATTTACATGCTTTCTCTCTCTGCTCAGACTTGTTTCATATGGAATGACTACAGTGGTCATGGGTGAGGATTAAAGCCAGCTGTTCCTATAAAGGGCATCCTGACTGAATAGGCTTTGGGAACCCATGGTCTTCTCAGTAAAGATTCAGCGCCACTTGCCATATGTATGAGATTCATCTTTGATGTCGATGTGTTGGTATGGATGTATTCACGTTTGCATGTGCCTGCACACAATAATACAAATGCAGATATGAATGTGTGTATATGTGTGTATATTTGTGTATATGTGTATATGCATGGGTATAGAGTATTGTGGTCTAAAACACAGGCTAGGGTTTGAATCTTGCCCCTGTCATTTATGGAGAGTTTTCTATGGCAGGTTGATTTACCTCTCTCATTTCACCTTTATAACTGGAGGAATATACATTCCTACAGATGATAGGAATATTCTATCCTATAGAATAGGCTAGAATTCTATATTGACTGAGGATATTCAGTCTATCCCATAGGTTTATTAAAGATGTTAAATAAGATAATCCATTTAAAATACTTAGAATAGTGCATGGTAGAAAGGGAGTATTCAAGAAATTAAAGTCTCCTACTCTTCTCCTCCCTTCTGTTTTTCTCACTTGCACAAATTTCACAAAGAATCGAGAAGTAGCAGTGCTGGGTGTTTTCATCTATAGTATGATGGAACTTACATGGTCCCCTTGAGGCTCACTTCAACAGTCCATAGTCCCATTCTCTTTGTGATAGTTAATCTAATTTGTCAACTTGACCGGATCATGACACACCCAAGATCATGTGACTTTGGGTGTGTAACAGCAGATTAAACAGAAAGTCCTGCCCTAAATGTAGGCAGCAGGGTTCTGATAGGTGCAGGACTTAGATAAAAGAAGGAGAAAGCCACGTAGAGGGATGCGCGACTCTTTCTGAAGAAAACGCATCTGCTCTCGTCTGAGATCATCGGCCTCCAACTTCGCTGTTTCTCTGAAGAGCTTCTTGATCTTCTGCTCTCGTCTGAGATCGTCGGCCTCCAGCCCTTCAAACTGAAACTTCACCATCGTTTCTCCAAAGAGCTCTTAGATCGCTCAACCAGCTACTTGGTTCCTCTGACTCTCCACGTGCAGTCAGAACTCGGGACTACATTGTAAGCTGATCTGATAAATCCCTTTTTCCATATACTCATTCTGTGAATTCTGTTAGTCTAGTGAACCCTGACCAATACACTCTTCATCTGTGACTCTGTCAGAAAAAAAAAAAATTCCTGAAGATTCACCTTCCATTTATCTCTTGAGACTCGCTCTCTGCCCTTGATTTTGCCATTCATCCACCTTCCAGCCTGGGGGGGAAATGTCTTCCACATGCTGTACCTTGGAGTGGTTGAAACAGGGCTGGTGGGCAGGTGCTTGCAGAGACTTAGGGCACAGTGTTTATTTAGCAGAGTGTGTGATTCTGGGATAATGATGTTGCAACTGAACACCCAGTTCCAAGATGTTGCTAATCACTGTGCACATGTTCTTCTAGGGTGGAGCCAGTCAGAATCCTCAGTGTAAAGAAGTTTCCCTTCATCTTGCTCTAGCTTGCAGATCCAGGGGAGGTAACTGTGATGAGGGTTAGCTTATAATAGCTTGCAGAGCCGGGGGAGGTAACTATTGTGAGGGCCAGCCTGCCCAGTTGCCACCAGTCCAGGGCTTAGGGACCCATCAGACATACCACTGCTAATGCATCACCCTTGCTTAACATCCGTCCACACTTGACAGCTGTTGTTGGCCAGCTGCCTTGAGTAGAGGGAAAATCTAGCTTCTGCCTGACATTGATTAACCTGAATGTGAAGACAACAATGCTAACTGTGGAAGCTCTTGGCAAAGAGGCAGTGTGTGGTAGACCTTGACCCCCAGTGTAGCCCTGATGGACTCTGACTCAGAAGACTTTCAGGGGTGGACGATTAGAACAGGGTCGGTAATCTGTAGCATGTCTGGGTCTGGGGAAATACAGATTGGATGTTTAGGATATAGCTTAAAATTTTATTATTTATTTATTTATTTATTTTGCAGTACTGGGGATTGAACCCAGGGGCATTCTATTCTACCTCCAAGCTACACTCCCAGCCCTATTCTTTATTCTTTATTTTGAAACAGCATCTTACTAAGTTGCGGAGGGCCTCACTAAGTAGCTGAGGCTGGCGGCGAACCTGGATCCTCTGGTCTCAGCCTCCCAAGTACTTGGATTACAAGCGTGTGCCACCATGCCCGGCTTAGCTTAAAATTTTATTGTTTTTCATGTAACCATTCTAATTCTTTGGTTGATGTAATGTTTGCTGACTTTAACTGCCAAAAAGTACTTTTAGATGCATTATTCAAAATTTTAAGTAACCATTGCTAATAAAAGTAAATCTATGCAGCTCATATTCTTATATTTGAAACAACCCAGAAGCAGCTGTCCTTCAAGTATTTCTAGCACTACAGTTGTTGAGGATAATGGCAACTGGGAGCTCCTCCAGGATGCTAGAGTTTGAGTTTTGTTCCTCTTAGTGACTGATGTGGAATTTCTATTTCTAAAGAGAAGCAGCAGGAGGTGAGGTATGTCATGTTAAATGGTGCTAGAAGAAGGGGCACTACTGTTTGAATGTGCTGCCCCCAATTTCATGTGTTGGAAACTTAATCCCCAAATTCATATGTCACTTAACAGTGCAAGCTTTGGAAGACAGTTGGTTCATGAGGGCTCCGCCTTCATGGATGGACTAATCCATTCATGGGTTAATGAGTTATTTAGAGAGCGGCTTTGTTATGAAAGTGAGCTCTGTTAAGAAAGTGAATTCTGTCTGGCATGCGTGCTCTGTCTCACCTTGTGATGCCCTCCACCCTATTATGCAGCAAGAAGACCCTCACCAGATGCTGAGCAGATGCCTCCAGAACCATGAGATATTAAGTCTCTATTTTTTTTTGTACTGGGGATTGAACCCAGGGGCATTCTACCTCCAGGCTATGCCCCCAGGCCTTTTTACTTTTTATTTTGAGACAGTCTTGCTAAGTCCTTGAGGCTGGCCTTGAACCTGCAATCTTCCTGTCTCAACCTCCCAAGTACTGGGATTACAAGCCTATGCCACCAGGCCCAGCTAAATCTCTATTCTTTACAAATTACCTAGTCTCATGTATTTTGTTATAGCAACAGAAAACAGGCTAAGACTGGAGATATTACAGAAAAGAAACTAGAAAACTTAAAAGAAATGGGAAGAACCCTAAATGCCATGAGAAACACGAACAGACTGCCTGAAGATGCTATGAATGTGTGCGCTCTGGAGGACACATTATTGCTCACCCCTTTCTTTCTTTTAGCCACCTGTTTCTTAGCCAAAGATGTAACTAAAAAAAAAATTCTTCAGAGAGTAAGAGCAATTTCTGACAAATATGCAGTCTTTCTCCAAGAGTTTTTTTATGGTCATTGTTGTCTTCAGCTGCAGTGACATCAATAATCTCATCACTATAGCTCCATTCTCTTGAGGCTTTGGGGACATGCTGTGGCCAGGTGTCTTGTTTGGAGTTGTACAGAGCCTAAGAGGGACAGATTCCATGGATGTGGGTCCAGAGTATATCCCAGAAGGTCAGAGTACCTGTCAAGGCTGCTAACAAGTCAGGGTTATTGTCTTACATCTTTAGGCAAGTGGGAAGGGAGAACCAATACTAAGTACAGCTTTACCTGGACTGGAGGGAGGCTGACTTAAACAGCCTAACAGGGCTGTGATTCTCAAAGGAGTATGCTTGTTCAAATGGCAGGGACTTGGACTCCACCTCCAGGGATTCTGAGGGAGTAGGTCTGGGCTGGGGTCTAGGAATAAGGCATAAGAACAAACATCCCAGGTGGTTTCAAAGCAGGTGGTGGTGGAGAGGAGAACATGGGCTTCTGGTGTGCAGAGTTTCAGCTCTGCCACTTACTGTTTAACCTTGAACCAGGTGCTTAACCTTTCTGTGCCTCAGTTTCTTCATCTATCAAGTGCCACCTCCTGATGCCATTGCGAATGGAATAACACATGGAAGCACGAGGGAGGCTCTGAGGACTGTGACTGGCTCAGAGCAAGCTCTCAGCATGAGTTTACGGGTGTTGTTACCATTCAGAATTATGGGCAATTCAGCTGAGAGCTAGACCAGCAAGACAGTCAGGTGCGCTGCCTCTGGAAACAGACCGCCTAAATGGGAATCCCATCCCTGCTATTTACTACTTGTGTGATCTTGAGTATATTACTTAACCTCTCTGTACCTCAGTTTTCTCATCTATAAAATGGGATGTTAACGGTCCCTACCACTAGAGGATTGTTGTAGGAATTAAATGAGTTAATACAGATGAACAGCTTCAAATGGTGTCTGGTACATATGCTATTATTACCTGAAACAGGTTATTCATCAAACATTTGTAATGATTTCAGAGTATAATAATATCTTCTCTAAACTTTCCTTTGTCCCTATTTGTTATTGTAGAACAGGACTACTGCTATGACCCAGGGCATGATTGTTGATCTTAATCAGATAGTCATAACACAGAACATTGATTGAGCGCCCTGTGAGCCTCTTTTCCTTTTCTAGCTCTTGTATTCCTCCTCACAACTATAAAGAGGGACTGTCAGTGCCCACATTTCATAGATGAGAAAACTGAGGCGTAAAGAAGTTCAGCGACTCCTCCGAGGTCACTGGTGGGGCCAGGATTCAGATTCGTGCAGTCTGATCACCAAGCATCTCTACCTCATCCATGCTGCTTCTTAAATGGCAAAGTCAGAGGTGTGGACTCTTGAAAGTTGACATATTGCATTGCCCTAGTAAGAGCCCGGTTCTGATCTTTATTCTGTTACCTGAAAGCTGTGTGCCCTGGGGCAATTTATGTATTCTCTCCGTTTCCTCTTCTGTTAAATGAAGAAAGTAATACCTACTTCAAACGTACTTCAAAGGCTGGTTGCGAGGATTCGATGAGCTGGTATGTGTGAAGGACTCAGAGATAGCCCTGGTGGGTGGTGGGACCCAGGGAGAAGAGGAGGATGAAGGCAGAGCCACAGTGTGAAGCAGTGTGCTTAATAAAGGAACAAGAGGAGGTGGGTGTGGTGGTGCATGCCTGTAAATCCCAGTACTTGGAGGTTGAGACAGGAGGATCACCGGTTCGAGGCCAGCCTCAGCAAGACTTAGTGAGACCTCAGTAAGACTTAGCAAGACCTCAGTGAGACCTTGTTTCAAAATAAAAAATGAAAAGGGCTGGGGGTGTAGCTTGGAGATAGAATGCCCCTGAGTTCAATTCCTAATATCAGAAGAGGAAGAAGAAGGAGAAGGAGGAAGATGAGGATGAGAAGGAGGAGGAGGAGGAGAAGGAGAAAGAGAAGGAGAGATGAATTAATTTTCCCCCTTCCTCCTCTCTGGTTTACATGGTCCTAAACACCAGATTTCTAAGGATTTATTGGAAGTCCTGGTATCCAAACAGGAGTGTGTGACAAAGGCCTTCACTTCCTAGCTGTCATTATGTTGCTGATAAGAGGAGCTATGAGGGAGGGGGAAGACTGAGATCCCTAAGGGTAAGATTCTGCCAGGCTGGGACCGAGGGTCTCTTGGTGACCGGATGGCTCTCCAAGGCTCAGGAGGAGGGATGGAGTAACTGCGGACCCCAGTAGGCATCCATCACTCCTGACTCACAGACTTGTCATTCTCTCCCGGCCTTTGAGTTCCAAGAGCTGGTGGTCAGACCCTCCAGTAGCCAGGAATACCAAGCACTGCTGGACATCAATGTGGGGCATTCAGACAGCCCACGAGGAGGGGCGGAGCCAATGGGCATGAGTGAGGAGCTCAAGCTACCTAATTGTATATATCTCTGATGCCTGCATCTTTTTATCCCCCCCTCTGGCCCCAGGAGATTTATAAAATGCACGATGGTTTTTTGAAAGCATCAGTAGAAATTTTAATTAAATGAGGTTAAATGGGAGGGCTGTGGGTTTTAGGTGGACTCAAAGGCAGGTTCTAACATCAAGGAAGAGGAGCCAGCCATGATAAAAGTACCTTTCTTTGCCACCTTCTGGGGTGGTCTTAACCTGGGTGACCTTTGCTCTGACAAATGATGTTCTAATTAGGTATGGAACAGGCTGCCCCTTGACTTTATTTTCATAGAGAATCCTAAGAATGTTTTTTTTAGATGAACCTTAACAGCCACCATGGCAATATATTCCTCCTCCTCCTCCTCCTCCTCCTCCTCCTCCTCCTCCTCCTCCTCCTCCTCCTCTTCCTCCTCCTCCTCCTTCTCTTCCTCCTCCTCTTCCTCGTCCTCCTCCTCCTCCTTTCTTTTTGTACTGGGGATTTAACCCCAGGGGCATTCTACCTTCAGGCTGCATCTCAGCCCTTTTTTAAAAATTTGAAACAGGGCCCTACTAAGTTGCCAAGGCTGGCTTTGAACCTGCGATCCTCCTGTCTCAGCCTCCCAAGTACCGTAATAATAGGCATGTACCACCACTCCTGGCTGCAAAATATTTCTTTAATGTATACTATTGAAGACCTTGTGCTTGGCTACTATGTTAAGGGGATGCAATTGCTCCTCCTTCCCCTCTCCTGGGTAAGCCCCACTGTTGGAAGGCCTGTTTCTCCATCTTACCTGTAGTAGAGACAGATCAATACTGCACAGTCTTAAAGCAAACTGCCAGTGTATCCCAGGGTGGTGAGACTGGGTGCAAAATAAAGGCAATGGTGGCGAGGATGACAGCTGCTTTCTTTCCCTCCCTCATTCATTCATTTCACTGAATACGTGGAGCCTGTGCCGACTGGCCAGCGTCGTCTTCATTGCTTTGCTATTCTCACTGATAAACTGGACTAAGAGGTTAAGTGACTTATGCTTTTCAAAGTGAATTCTGGAAGAACCAGGGCTGGACTAATGTAGCTGGACTCCCCATTCTGGATAGGAAATCCCAGGATGGCTGTTCCTAAGCAGGGAAGCTGAGAGAAGGGCTTGGACAAAGCTTATGATGGCAAAAAATGCTTCTGCTATTTGTTTACTCTGGTTTCTTAAAAAAGAAAAAGGGACAGGGAGCATTTGCACACATAGGGTAATTGCACAGCAATGTAAAAGGACTGACTTTTACTAGGAATGGAACCACTGGATGACCCAGCTGTACTACTCCTCTGTGTTTACCCCTAAGGAGTCAGCATACTATAGTGATACCTGCACACTCATGTTTATAGCAGAACAATTCACAATAGCCAAATTATAGAACCAACCTAGGTGTCTGTCAACAGATGAATGGATAAAGAAAATGTGGTGTATGTATACACAATGGAGTTTTATTCAGCCATAAAGAAGAATGAAACTATATCATTAGGAAAAAGGATGGACCTTGAGAGCATTATGTTAAGCAAAATAAGCTGCACTCAGAAAGTTTTCCCTTCCACGTGGAAGCTAGAGAGAAAAAAGGGGGGCAGGGGAATCTTATGGAAATAGAAGGGAGGTCAGTAAAGTAGAGGAAAAGGGACCAGGGAGAGGGAAGAGAAGAGGGAAAGGGGAGGTACTGGGGAATAAAATTGACCAAATTATGCAAGTGCATGTACAAATATGTAACAACGAATTCCACTATTATGCATAAAAATAATGCACCAATAAAATAATTCAAAAAATGATTGACTTTTGAAGACTTTTCTATGTCAAGAGAAAATACCTATGATAGAAGTAAAGGAAAAAATAAAGCAGTTTCTAAAACAAAACATGTTATCAATTTTGAGAGGCCAGAAGACTCTAGGTGTACATATCTATTAATACTTGCATGTGGATAGATACATGTTCACTGAAAACAGGTAACTTGAAGGCTAGATACCAAACTGCTGCTTATTTTTGTGAATACTTTTTATTCCATATTTATGATTTTTTTTCCTTTCTCAAAGCTTTCATACCAAACTCTTTTTTTTTTTTTTGGACTAAAATGTGTCTTGCTTTGGTTGGGTGGTGTTATGGTTTGAAAGTAAAACGCCCCCTGGACCTCATGCTCTAGGGGCAGCCATGCTCAGAGGTGGGTCCCTGGGGACATTGCTGGGCACAGCACCTTTGTGTGTGTGTCTCACCTCTGCCCAGTGGGAGCATCGGGCTCTAACCCTTCTCTCTCTGACCTTTAGTTCTCTCTCTGCTCTCTGCCATCATGCCCTAAGGAACTATGGCCCCAGTTCATACTTGCAGCTGGACTGTAGATGGACTGTATATATATGGACTGAAGTCTACAAATCCATAAGCCAAAAAAATCTTCCTTCCTCTAAGTTCTCTGTGTGTGTCAGGGATTTGGGTGCACAGCAATGAGAATGCTGACTTAAACAGGTGGGGAGATATTTATAGGCAGAGCACAGAGGATTTTTAGGGTAGCAAACATACTCTATGATACTACAGTGGTGGTCACTTGTCGCATACCTTTGTTCAAATCCACAGGATGCACACCTCCAAGAGTGAACTCTAACATAAACTATGAACTTTGGGTAACAACTGCAACAAATGCAGCACTCTGGAGGGGTGTTGCTCATGGGGGAGGCTGTGCATGGATGGGGCAGGGAGCATATGGGAAACCTCAATGTCTTCTACTAAATTTTGTTGTGAACCTAAAATTGCTATGAAGATGAAATCTCAAAAAAGTGTTTTCTAAAGACAAAATAAATATCTCATCCAAGGGGAGAGTTAGTAGTGAGTGGATGTGTGGTCTCTGTTACCATTAATCCTCAGTGCCTCAGTTTATCTCAGAGTGAAACTTTGGGGGTCCTTGGTTTTCATTTATGCTTACTTACTGGAAGCACTGACAGTATAAAACTCACCTGCAGCTTTTGTAAGGCTTTGTTTTTAAGTGTGGAAAGCAAAGAAAGTTATCTCGACTGCAGTACCTGGCAAAACTGGAGGGTGATCCAGCCTGCTTCCCTCTAAGTAGCCATCTTGTTCCCTTCCCCATGGCCCTGGAATTCTGTGGGTCTCTCTATTCCCTCTGAATTAATTCCCTAAAAGAGATTGTTTGGCATTTCTTTTTGCTTCCATGAATAAGACCAGCTCTTCCCTACTTAGCCTTTTTTTTTTTTTTCTCACTGGTACAGTGAAGGGGTTGGAGTAAATGCTTTTAACTTAAAAGAAAATGTATTACCAGCCTCATTGGATCATTTTAAAGATGAAATTGCATAAAGAATATAAAGTACTTTGGCAACTGAGATGCTAAAGTGCTTCGGCATACACATAAGAAAACATTCCATAACTTTTACTGCTGTTGTTGTTTCTCTCGATCTTAATTTCTGGAACTGGCCCTTAGCACCATATTGAAATTCCCTGAAATTTGTATAGCTGAAGCCAAATGGCCAATGTGCCTTTTCCATAAATGTAATTCTAATAAATGGAGAGAAAAAAGTCTAAAACCTTGCTCTCATCTGCTTATTGCATTTTTAAATCTCTTTAGCTGGTCAACTTGAAATATTTCTCATAGGATATTTCATGAATCTGTTTTTTTCTTACACATCTATTCTGGGGGGCACTTTCCTATCTTTGTTTAAGCTGGGGGAGTTAGAAGGGTGGTGGATTGTCGGGCGTGGTGGCGCACGCTTGTAATACCAGTACTTTGGGAGGCGGAGACCGGAGGATCCGGGTTCGCGGCCAGCCTCAGCTCTCTTGCTCTCTCTCTCTCTCCCTGTCTCTCTCTCTCTCTCTCTCTCTCTCTGTCTCTGTCTCTCTCTCTCTCCTTAGTGAGGCCCTCCGCAACTTCGTGAGAACTGGTTTCAAAATAAAGTATAAAAAATAGGGCCGGGGGTGTAGTGCGGAAGTAGAACGCCCCTGCGTTCAATCCCCGGTACCGCAAAAAAAAAAAAAA
>PVJS01061852.1:0-10882 GCA_004027185.1 Glis glis | reverse complement strand
AATCTCACTTAACATAATGCTCTCCAGATCTTTCCATTTTCTTGCAAATGCTGTTATTTTGTTCTTCTTTATTGCTGAGTAGAATTCCATTGTGTGTATTTCCCATAATTTTGTAATCCATTCATCTGTTGATGGACATCTAGGTTGGTTCCATAATTTGGCCACTGTGAATTGTGCTGCTATGAACATGGGTATGCATGTTTATTTTTTATTTTGAAACAGGTTCTCACTAAGTTGCTGAGACTGTCCATGAACCTGCGATCCTGTTTCAGCCTCCCAAGTATTGAGATTACAAGCATGTGCCACCACACCCAGCTTCCATTAAAGTATTCTGAGTAAAATAATCATGCTTTCCTCTACCTTCTAGAACATATGAAGTGTGAAAGTCAACCTTCAAGACTGCCCCCATTGATATCCACCTGCTGATATTCAGACCCTCAGATAATGCCCTCCCATTACACTATCTGTGTGGCATGTCACTTCTGAATTAGGTTATAAAAACATCATGGCTTCCACTTCGGTTGCTTTCTTTCTTCTTAGGTCATTGGCTCTGAGGGAAGGCAACTGCCACATCTTGAGCAGTCATGTGGAGGAGGCCACATAGCGAGACTTCCACCAACAACTGTGTGAGGGAGTTTGGATTCCTCCAGCTCCAGTCAAGTCTTCAGATGCCTGCTGCCCCAGCTGACAGCCTGACAGTAATTTCATGAGACCCTGAGCCAGAACTCCCAGCTAAGTGCTTCCATATTCCTGCTCCTCAGAAACTGCACGGAATAGTAAATATTTGTTGTTTTAAACTACTAAGTGTCGGGGACATTTTTAATGTACTCAAAGATAACTAGTAC
This sequence comes from Glis glis, assembly GCA_004027185.1. Lineage (NCBI taxonomy): Eukaryota > Metazoa > Chordata > Mammalia > Rodentia > Gliridae > Glis > Glis glis. Next base: position 10,037 of record PVJS01061852.1, on the reverse strand, counting down.
ACAAAAATGTTCTTGTCTATTGTCTTCTGTATAATTTCTAAAGATATTTTTGTGATTATTGGGCATGGTGGTTAATGCCTGTAATCCCAGCTATACCAGAGGCTGAGTCAGGAGGATTGCATGTCTGAGGCCAGCCTAGGCAATTTAGTGAGACTCTGTCCCTAAATAAAATTTGAAAAGGGCTGTGGATATAGCTCAGTCATAGAGTTCCTGCCTACTATGTGTGAAGCTCTGGGTTCAATCCCCAGCACTACAAAAAACAAAACAAAAAAAAAAGCCGGGCGTGGTGGCGCACACTTATAATCCCAGTACTTTGGGAGGCAGAGACCGGAGGATCCGGGTTCGCGGCCAGCCTCAGCTCGCTCTCTCTCTCTCTCTCTCTCTCTCTCTCCCTCTCTCTCTCTCTCTACTTAGTGAGGCCCTCTGCAACTTCGTGAGACCTGGTTTCAAAATAAAGGATAAAAAATAGGGCCGGGGGTGTAGCGTGGAGGTAGAACGCCCCTGCGTTCAATCCCCGGTACCGCAAAAAAAAAAAAAAAAGATATTTCTGTGATTGCTTTTTCTCATCATTATATGTCATATTTAACTCAACCAGAAGCAGGGTATGGTGGTACACACCTGTAATATAAACATTTTACCTTAAATAACTTAATAGCTTCTGTCTGCAGAGCTTCAGAAGGCAGTGTGGTCAGAGGGAAAAGGATTCCTTCTTTGCTGTGACACAGAATGGGGTGTCTCCATATCTGGGAGGCTAAAAACAAGAACATATGAACAGAAAATGGAATGATTCACTTATTTGGCCTCCTACTAGATGGACTCTTTACAAATTAGCTCATTCAGGTCTGGCTCACAACTTTCATCATAAAGGTCAAGACAAACATTTGGCAACATTTCATGTTGCTGGAACTACCATTGTGATTCTCATGTGTATGTTTTGGATAAAGCAAATGTAGAAGGGTTGGGTCCTAATTTATTAGGCTGCAACAAGTCTACCAGGGCACGATCATACTGCTTAAATATACCAATGGGCGGTGACCTAGGAAGGGAGATGAGAACACGAGAGAAGGAACTGGGGAAGATCTAGAGAAACCAAATAGGAAGAAACATGAAGAGGACTTGAAATCATTCCAAAGTTAATGTTCATTAAATCCCTATGCTGGACACTGCAAATGAAATGTGGTCTCTGTATATAAAGCACGGGATAGAATCTAGACTCTCAATGGAAACCCTTATCCATAAAACATTAACTTAAATGTAAAGTTACAAATGCTACAAAAGAGACACACTTTGGGACACTCTTTGTTTTAACAGACTAAGTAGCTTCTGTGAACCAGATGCTGAGCTGAGTGGAATGGCTGAGGGATCTCCCACGGCTGGGCAGGACTTCGTGGTGTTGGTGAGGCTAGCCAAGGAAGGGGGTGTTCCAGCAGAGGGAGCAATGTGCGCGGGGGTGGAGGAGTGTGACACAACACAACACACTAGGAAACGATGATGTTCCTGGAGCCTAAGAACCTCAGTGAGGACTCATCACAAGCAAAGCCAATGACAAGGTGAGTGCGTTGCAGAAAAACCCACAAAATAAAAACTCCATTAGGCTAAGGGGGGTTATGGTTATTTAAAAAACGATAAAGCCTTATATGCTTATGAACTTACAAGGTTCCCCGTCTATATTTAGCAATTTGCAAACCAGTTGTTCAAATTCAGATCCAACATTTACATTGTTACTTCCAGCTGCAACAGTCAGATGATAAAGCCAAGTGTCCTTAAAATCAGAACATAGTCATAGAAATATTAATCAAGACACAGCTTTGATTACTTAAGGAAAATAACTTGCATAAACAGGAGGAAATTTTGAGACTAAAAAGAAACCACTTTCTCTGATTTTTAAATAATAACTAGAAGTCATTCAGTCAAACATCTGAGGTGGGCACACTTAAATTGTGCTCATAATAACTTTTCCTATTGCTTACATTTTCATTATTTTCTATACATATTTCTTAGATAAGCATGATAAAATTAAGGAGAGTAATACATATTAAGAGATTAGAATAAATAGGGTGTGTTGGCACATGCCTGTGATCCCAGTACTGGGGAGGCTGAGACAGGAGGATAGCAGGCTCTGGATAAGCCTCAGCAACTTAGCAAGACACTATTTCAAAATAAAAATAAAAAGGGCTGGGGGTGTAGTTCAGAAATAGAATGCCCCTAGATTCAATCCCCAGTACCACACACACAAAAATTAAATAAATAAAAAGGACTAGAAAAATACAACCAGTTAATATTCTTTTAAAAGTATAGTAAGTTCTATCAGATTTAAAATCTAACTCCCAAAGTAATACAGAATACTTAGGAAATGCAGAAAATTTAAAGAACAAAATAATATCCATTTTCTACCCCTAAAGATTACTATTGGTCTTTTATTTTCCCTGTGAAAATATTTATATAGATTACATTTTTATATAGTTGATGTTACACTAAAATACACTATACACTAAAATTATAATTTCTGAATTTTACTAATACTGAAGAAGTACTTCCTTGTTTCTAGAAATTCTTTTTTTTTTTTTGTACTGGAACTGAACCCAGAGGCATTCTACCTCCAAGCTACACCCCCAGCCATTTTATTTTTTATTTTGAAATCGTTTCACTAAGTTGCTCAAGCTGGCCTTGAATCTGTGATTCTTCTGTTTCAGCCTCCCAAGTACTGGGATTATAGGTGTGGGCCACCATGTTTGGCTTGAAATTCTTTATAAACAAGTTTTAATGCCTGCATTATATATATATCATATTTATTTAATCAATTCTATTTTATATACATATCATATTTATTTAATTAACTTCCTATTATTGACATTTAGATGGTTATTAATGTCTCACTGATAAAAAATACAGTAGTTTCTAACATATGCTAACTAAAAAGGGTATTTGCTATATTTTATGTGTCCGAGCAAATTATTTTTAAAAGTCTATTATGTACAATAAATTTATGTATAAATATTTGGCTACATTTATGATCATTTCCTTAGTATATATTCATTGCTGTGGCATGAACATTGTTAGGAACTCTTGAAACATACTTTGAAAGTACTTTCTTTTTTTTTTTGCGGTACTGGGGATTGAACCCAGGGGCATTCTACCTCCGAGTTACACCCCCAACCCTATTTTTTGTTCTTTATTTTGAAACAGGGTCTCACTAAGTTGCAGAGGGCCTCCTTAAGTAGCTGAGGCTGGCTGCGAACCCAGATCCTCCTGTCTCAGCCTCCCAAGTAGTGGGATTACAAGCATGCGCCACCACACCCAGCTTGAAAGTACTTTCCAGAGTGATTATACTAATTTATATTCCTTGCAGTGATGTTTGAGTATTTCCCTCATCATAGCCACACTAATATAATTTTTAATAATTTGAGAGACAATTAAAGCTTAATCATTTTAAAATTTGCATTTCTTTGATTATAGATGAGTCTAACCACTAATTAATCCCTAAGCTTCTCAGTAGGTTGTTCACTGGGTCCTTTTTCTATTGGAAATAGTACTTTTCAAATCAAATTGGCGGCATTAGAGGTACGTGTTGAGAAACAAAGGCTCTGAAGACAGAGATATGAGTCTAAATACCAACCCTGCCCCTCCTAGATGTGACCACAGGAAAGTGCTCCCGTTTTTCTGTCTGTAAATGGGAATGACATCATCTCCAAGGAGTAATCGTAAAGATGAAGAAAAGATTAAACACTTTGCTTTATACTAAATGTGCTTAGAAACAACTACCAATATTAACACTAATAATGTATGTTACATATATATTAAAGACATAGCAGCCATCCATGAAATATTTTGTTTTTTCTATTATCGTTTAGTTATATTTATGATTTACTTGATATAAAAAGAATTTCAATTTTTTGAAGTCAGTTTTATCAACCATTGCCACTGTGATTTCTTATATTGCCTTTTTTCTTAGAAAGTACTTTCTACTCAGAAATTGGATAAAAGCTTTTTAAAAATAACTTAATTGAGCTCTTTTAACTCCTTAAATTCATCTGTCAATCATTTTGCTATATGTGTGAAATGAAAAATTAATATTTTCACTAATAGCCAGTTTTGCCAACATAAAGCAAACATACAATAATATATACAATAAATGAACAATCCATTACTTTCCCACTAATCTGTGATGCTTCCTGTATCATAAATGATTATACATACATATAGTAATTCTTTTTCAATCGTAACCAAACCAAATTTTTATTGAAATGGGTCAAAAATATAAGGTAGAGGCCTCAGATTGATGAAAGATATCCAGTCTGAGAGGTCCACATTTTTATTTTAACCTAGTTCCCCTGGTCCTCCACTGTCATGCACTATTTTCAGCCTTGAGATGATTTTTATCAATAGCATTGAAAAATGACACATTGGAACAAGGCTCATTTCCAGGGTATGAAGAATCTCTCAAAATAGAGCTGGTGGTCTTTAGCAAAATCCTCTTCCTCATTTCCACAAAATTGATTTGAAAGTCATTATCAATATCTGAATAATATTAGTCTGAATCATTTTTAAATCAACTAACAAGTCTTTAAATACCTTTTCATGCTTGGATCCAATGAGGAGGTAAGTCGGCCCTTGGTCTTTGGGGTGAACCACAATAGTGTAGTGAGTAGATAACAGACTCCGTCCACTGGCTTCATAATCTTCATCTGAATCGCAGGACCTGTCCACCTCTTCAACTTTAGCCTCCCAGAGTTTTATCTGACCTAAAGGAAACTACAGTAAAGGTTAGTAATTGTAAGGAAGGCACTTTCTAAGTCTCTTCCCACTACACGTTTTCATGGTCCTTTTCATTTTTAGCTTTAAAAAGCAAATTTTTTAAAAACAAATACCTAGGAGAAATTTGATTATCCACATTGTTACAAATGTAGTAGCAACAGACAAAAAGCCCAAGTGTAGTATAAAAAAGAATATTAATAACTGGACATTTGCCTTTTGAGGAAAAAACAAGAAACAATTAATTCATATTACTCAGCTGGACTAAAATGACCCATTACCTAGTCAAGTAATGAGTAATAATTCAGTCAAAATACTCAGTTGACTTGTTTTTCCCACAGATTTGATCAGTGATTTGATTAAGCTATTGGATCAAAAGAACAAGTATAGACATAGTTGTGAGGACCCGCCCGGCTGGCCCGGGTTAGGGCGGCGGCAAAGATGGCGCCTGGCTGCCAGCCAAGTCATAAGACCCGTCACGAGGCATCTCGGATGACTGTGTTCGGAGCATGCGCACTGTGCTAAGGCTACGCGCCTAGCGGATGATCCAAGCCGTCATACATCGTGCCACCGGTAGCCAGCCTATCACTGTGCATGTTGCAGCGCATGATAGGCTCGTGTTGCCGCAGGGATTGGTCGAAAGAACTGTGGGCGGGTACATATGCTGTATATATTGCTGAACTGGAGATTAAACGATGAAGAAGAAGCACCTCAGAACTGTGACTTGCGTGGTTCTTCTCGGGGTCCTGCTGGACGGGGCTTCGGGTTGCGAGAAGTGGTGCCGAAACCCGGGAACTCAAAGAAGACAGGGTAAGGTCCGCAGGTAAGCGGCGGAGGGATAGTGCTATTAAGGTTCACTGGTTAAAGTGACGAAGGTAAGGTTCGCGGCCAGCGCGACGAAGCGAAATGGGCTCTCAAGTCACAAGTGCGTTAGAAGAAGTGAAGGAGGAAGTGTCGCAGATCAGCCAGAAAGCAGGCAGTGAGAAAGGGGGCCGCCCGCCGCTGCTCCCCCCAGAGCGTGCAGCCCAGTGCCTGTTCCACCGTGATGGCGCGGGTCGGGGACGGCGCATGGCGTCCCGGGCCGGTGCACGGCATCCCGGGTGTCCCGGGCCGCGGTTGGGGGGGGCGCTGCTCCGGCCTTGGTTTCGGCAGCACGGGCGGGGACTCTGTGGCGGGGCGGAGCATAGCGGAGTTCGGGGCACGCGCGCTGCATGCCCGCAGGAAAATACTGGGAACCCCGCAGCCCTGGAAACCGCCTCTGGGTCTCTGTCATCTCGATCCCGGAATCGGGCCCAGAGGCAAAGCTCAGGGCGCCCCGCCCGGCTCAGCCTGCTCCCACGGGAGGCTGTAGGCAGCGACGGGCGGGATGAAGCTGGAAAAAGGAGGAGTGCTCCAGAATAGGGTTATTGGGCTTTAGATGTTTTCTATTATAGAGATTGAGTGAAAGCATGGAAAAGTAAAATCAAGCCGCCTGCCCCAGCCATTTGCCCAGGACCCCAGCGCTATGTGTTATCTGTGTCTCTATATAATTTCTTGTAATGTGTTTGTATATGTGTGTCCGCATGATGTCTTATGTCGTCGATGTATTGTTTTGTCCATGGTACCAATGGATTGGCCTTTCGAATACATGAGTACTCATAAATTAAATAATAATAACAATAACTAAAATGGATCCATAAGCCCTTTCAGTCACGTGACCTAAATTAAAAAAAAATAATAAGTTAATCCAAATTTGTTGATAAAAATAAGGGTAAAAGATATTATTAAGAATTATTATTAACATAATTCTTTTCCAGGATGCTTTGCCAGTCAGAAATATATCTGTTTCTGTCTAAATATATAATGTCTAATCTAAAACAGCTATTAAAACTGGTAAATTGAGTAAATATAAATGGTATAATATTGCTTGGATGTAGCTCTACTACGTTATCAGGTTTAATAGTACATCCCGGAGTCATAAACCAGGATTATGAAGGGGAAATAAAAATCATGGTGTCCTCACCGCGAGGCATATCTGACATTAGTCCGGGGGATCGTATCGTTCAGCTCCTCTTATTGCCTAGTTGCCACTCTCAGATGCCATCGAGGCAAGACCCCAGAGGTAAGAAGGGATTTGGGTCATCTGGAGGGCCTGGGGCCTGGCTAACTATGGATATGGGACAGCGACCTATGCATAAATTGACCATACAGGGGCTCCAGTTCTGGGGATTGTTAGATTCCGGGGCTGATAAAAGCATTATTGGCCTAAGGGCTGGAGCCTACAGGAGACCAACCAAATGTTAAAAGGATTAGGGTATTCTCAAAATCCTAGTTGTAGCACTGCATTCCTGAATTGGATTAATGATGAGGGGAATTCAGGCATTTTTCAACCGTCTGTCCTGGAGATTCCTGTGTCGTTGTGGGGTCGGGATGTTCTGGCTCAAATGGGAGTTGTTCTTACCACCGAAGGACACTATAGCGCTCAGAGCCAGAATATGATGAGGCGCATGGGATACTCAGGGAGGGGCGGCTTAGGTCCATCCGGGGCTGGACGTAGATCCCCTGTGCCTGCTTTAGGACAGACTGGCAGACAGGGGCTGGGTTTTTCCTAGGGGCCACTGAGCAGATTAGAATCAAGTGGAAATCAGATCAGCCTGTGTGGGTTCCCCAGTGGCCCCTACCCCGAGAAAAGGTTGAAGCCGCCCACGCCTTAGTTCAGGAGCAGCTACAGGCTGGTCATTTGAAGCCCAAATAAATGGCCAGCTTAAAGCGGGCATTCTGATGGTCAATCAAAGGGTGGATTTGCTACAGGAGCAACTTGACATCTTAGGGCAGTTAGCTATGACACCGTGCCTCCAGCATTTGTCAGGATTATGTATAACCTCTGTCCAGTTTCAGAATTTCTCCCGTGCAGGAAATCTGTCCCGCTCTTTAGGAAGCATGCTGACGGGCAATTGGAGTGCGAAGTTTGAGCGAACCATGAATGAACTGCGAGCATCAATTGTGGCGGTCAACGCCACCCGAGTGGAAGTGGCCCCGATTGAACAGCTACTGGACATCATTAATGGGGCTGTGGGCTGGCTCAGCCATTGGGGAGGGGCAGTGTTCTGGATCTTCCTGCTGGTAGTAGTATGCGGCGGCTTGGTCATCTACATCAGGCGCATGCGTAAACAAGTTCATCAGCAACAACATATGCTGGTTCAAGCTATGGCAGACCTTGAGGCCGGAACGTCCCCCCAGATGTGGCCTCGTATGCTGGATCAGTAGTCAGCGACGGGTAAGACTGCTTGCAAGCCATATCATCCTAAGACAGGGGTGCAGTCACGACATTGCATGCCCAAAGACGGGTAAGAATGGTCTTGACAAGCGGCAACCTAAGACAGACACGATCCCGAGCCATTTTAATAAAACTAAAAGGGGGAGATGTGAGGACCCGCCCGGCTGGCCCAGGTTAGGGCAGCGGCAAAGATGGCGCCTGGCTGCCAGCCAAGTCATAAGACCTGTCACGAGGCATCTCGGATGACTGTGTTCAGAGCATGCGCACTGTGCTAAGGCTACGCGCCTAGCGGATGATCCAAGCCGTCATACATCGTGCCACCGGTAGCCAGCCTATCACTGTGCATGTTGCAGCGCATGATAGGCTTGTGTTGCCGCAGGGATTGGTCGAAAGAACTGTGGGCGGGTACATATGCTGTATATATTGCTGAACTGGAGATTAAACGATGAAGAAGAAGCACCTCAGAACTGTGACTTGCGTGGTTCTTCTTGGGGTCCTGCTGGACGGGGCTTCGGGTTGCGACAATAGTCTCAATACTGTTCATAGAAAAACTCACAAGACTAGACAGCTACTATAAAGATTAACTATCACCCTAACCCCAGTAAAAGAGGAGTGTTCTAAGGGTATTTAATAAAGTGTATGATATATCCCAAAACAACGCCATGATTTTCTCCACCTCAATTTAAAGGCAAGCAAACCCTCCTACAGCTGATTTACATTAAATTTTACCTACCCTGTTAGTGAACAAAATAAATATATCTGCCATGTTGGAGAGTTCGTGCATCTGTTTTGAATTTTTTGCTTTAAATACATTTATTCCAGAAAAATACACGGTGTGCTTCAGATTAATAACTCCTAAAACATTTGGCCAGGTTTGTAATTGTAGTTCTAAAAAAGTCAATTCTAATCATGAAAACATTTACCAGCCCACTCTTTCATGCTGAGTTCCAGGGCTCGGTGTGTGGACTTCTCTCCTATCTGCGCTCATTCCTTGGGCGACCTCACAAGCTCATGGCTTTCATCCCAGCCTGTGCTAGCTACTCCCAGCTGCGAAGCTCCAGACTCCTGACCTCCATGTGGAGGTCTGCCAGCATCTCCAACTGACTTTGATACTTCCACCTCAACACCCTGCTCTGCCCAGTCTGCCCATCTCACTTGCTGACGACTTTACTTTCCAGCTGCTTAGCTCAAAAGCCTTGGCATCATCACTGATCCTTTTCCTTCTCTCATATCTCAGACCTTCCTGGTTAACAAGTCCTGTAGGCAAGACTTTCAGAATCTGAGGTCACTTCCCAGTCTTCCACTGCTGCCACTAATCAGCAATCATCTGTCACCTGGAAGGCTGTAACAGCCTCCTCCTCCTCATTCTCTTCCTCCTTCCCTCCGTCTGTTCCTAACAGAAGCTGCTGTGGTCCTGGTAGACCTGGAGCAGATCAAGGCTCTGCTCTGCTTAAAAACTCCCAGTGGCTTCTCATCCCCGAGCAAAAGCTGAAGAGTGGCAGAACACACCACTCCAAAAGATACGTCTTTGGCATGAGGATTATTTTTTAAACTGAAGGTGTTAAGAAAACAAAACAAAACCAGATGCAAGAAGGACACTCTGACCCTCCTCTCTTTCTTCCCAAATGCAGATCAAACTCCCATATGGAAAATATCTTCCCTATAACTGAAGGAAAAACACATTCTTATCATCAAGGATGGGAAGCTGAGGTCAAGGGAAGCTTGTACATACACGCCTTGTTAAACCAGCCTTCGTCTTATTAGTCACTTCAGTCCATTAACTGTCCTAGCCTAAGTCCCTCTGCCTTGTCACCCACTGTCCAGTTCATATACAGAAGGGCTCAACTCGGCTGGGCGTGGTGGCGCACGCTTGTAATCCCAGTACTTTGGAAGGCGGAGACCGGAGGATCTGGGTTTGCAGCCAGCCTCAGCTCGCTCGCTCGCTCGCTCTCTCTCTCTCTCTCTCTCTTCCTGTCTCTCCCTGTCTCTCTCTCTCTCTCTCTCTCTCTCTCTCTCTCTCTACTTAGTG
>PVJS01061851.1:0-10880 GCA_004027185.1 Glis glis | reverse complement strand
GGTTCGCAGCCAACCTCAGCGCGCATGCGCGGGCACGCGTGCATGATTTATCTCTCTCTCTCTCCTCTCTCTCTCTCTCTCTCTCTCTCTCCCTGTCTCTCTCTCTCTCTACCTAGTGAGGCCCTCTGCAACTTCGTGAGACCCGGTTTCAAAAATAAAGCATAAAAAAAATAGGGCCGGGGGCGTAGCACGGAGGTAGAACACCCCTGCGTTCAATCCCCGGTACCGCAAAAAAAAAAAAAAAAAGCATAAAAAAATAGGGCCGGGGGTGTAGTGCAGAGGTAGAACAGCCCTGCGTTCAATCCCCGGTACCACAAAAAAAAAAAAAAGAGATAGGAAATCAATACAGGGTCGATCAGAGATGGGCTGGTAGCAACAAGTGAAGGTTCCCTTTAGCTTGCGCCTAAGAAGGAAGAAGGACTTGCTTTCTGAGCAGGAGTGATGGTTTATAATGGTGGTATAGAACATTGCAACAATGATTTTTTTGACATGTTTTGTGGAAGGAGGGTTCCAGAAAGGGCCAGTTGCTTATCACACATTCAGAAAAATAAAATTAATGTAGATTCATTCAAGACAAAGGGAAGCTGACTACTGCCAGAGCTACGTACCATATCTCTCTGGTTAAATTAATTTTTGATGAATTTACATTAATTTTTTTCTGAAGCCCGGTGTGGTGGTGCACGCTTGTCATCCCAGTACTTGGGAGGCTGAGACAGTAGGATCCGGGTTCGCGGCCAGCCTCGGCTACTTAGTGAGGCCCTCGGCAACTTAGTGAGACCTGGTTTCAAAATAAAGAATAAAAAAATAGGGCTGGGGGTGGAGCTCGGAGGTAGAACGCCCCTGGGTTCAATCCCCAGGACAGCAAAAAAAAATTCTGAATGTGTGATAAACAACTGGCCCTTTATGGAACACTTCAACAAAACATGTTAAAAATCGATGTTGTTTTAATTGTTGCCAAGTTATAGACAGCAAAAATTCCAAGACGATATCCTTATATATGGGGGATCCTAACAGTATAAGAAATTGTTTTCCACTGATCATGGTGGCGCACACTTGTCATCCCAGTACTTGGGAGGCTGACACAGGAGGATCGCAGGTTTGCGGCCAGCCTCAGCTACTTAGTGAGACCCTCAGCAACCTAGTGAGACCCTGTTTGAAAATAAAGAATAAAAAATAGGGCTGGGGATGGAGCTCGGAGGTAGAATGCCCCTGGGTTCAATCCCCGGTACCAAAAAAAAAATCGCTTTCCCTAGATGCAAAAAACATGGAAACATTCTCATGGGAAGAAGTATTACCTATAATCATGAGGCCTAGAATAGTTTGTGTTTAGGAAGTTTGTGTATTTTTTTTTCTTTTTTCTGTCACACTTTAGTGACGGTTTCCATAGTCTGGTGAAGTTGGGCCTTACCATATGGGCGATGTCAAGACAGTCGACATCGATGGCTGGGACTTCATTATAATAATGACTGTGGGATTCCAATAACTGTGATTCATGAGGCCAGCTGTGGGCTCCCATCGGAAGACGTCGCTCCTTGACGGGACAGATTGTAGAAATAATTCCATATTAATAGCACTTATACTCTGATCCTTTTTGACACCCTATAAATGATGAGCAGCTGCAGTCTCTCAGAGATAGAGTGGGTTTTTTTGTTATTGTTGTGATTTCTTTTTTTTTTACTGACATAAGATATAAGAAGTTGATCTAAGGAAAAAAAAGGGGAAAAGGAAGATTGAGGAAGAAAACAGTACCTTTCGTCCCAGATTTCACTTTGACTGAAGAGATTTGAGAGTCTAAAGTATTCATAGCCGAGCATGGTGGTACATGCCTGTCACCTCAGTACTTGGGAGGCTGAGACAGGAGGATGGCAGGGTGGAGGCCAGCCTCAGTAAGTAATGAGACCCTCAGCAATCGAGCAAGACCCTGTTTAAAAATAAACACAATAAAATAGGGCTGGGGGTGTAGCTCAGAGTTAGAATGCCCCTTGGGTTCAATCCCCTATACCATAAAAAATAAATAAGCAGCCGGGCGTGGTGGCGCACGCTTGTAATCCCAGTACTTGGGAGGCGGAGACCGGAGGATCCGGGTTCGCGGCCAGCCTCAGCTCTCTCTCTCTGTCTCTCTCTCTCTCTCTCTACTTAGTGAGGCCCTCCGCAACTTCGTGAGACCCGGTTTCAAAATAAAGTATAAAAAATAGGGCCGGGGGCGTAGCGCGGAGGTAGAATGCCCCTGAGTTCAATCCCCAGTACCGCAAAAAAAAAAAAAAGATAGGTCTGGGGGTGTAGCTCGGAGGTAATATGACCCTGGGTTCCATCCCTGGTACTGCAAAAATAAATAAATAAATAAATAAATAAATAAACAAACAAACAAACAAATAAATAAATAAAATAAGCAAATAAAGTATTTGTAGAAAAGTGCTCTTTCATTGTTCTGAAAGCCACCCTTCAGAAACCCAGCAATATTATCCTTCCTTGCTACAATATACCGCATAATAGGAGAGTCCCCGGGAAGTCTTTATGTGGTCCTTTCTCATGGTGACTCATTTTCAAGTGTCAGATAATGTCTCAATTTCTATCTACCTTGTAATCCACGATTACCATAAATTTGATTAAACTCTTTGCAACATCTGCTCATGTGCACCCATCTAGTCCCCGCTGTTGGACATCTCCATTTTTCAATCGTTCCTTTACATTTAAGTGATTTTTTTTTAAAAAGTATTTTCACCCAATTTATGATAAATTATGTTTACTCAGTAATTATTTATCACCTTGAAAGAATACATTTCTGGCTCCAAAAAAGAAATACACACTAGATTTATTTTACAGCCAACGTTATTTAATAATGAACCTTCATAGGAAAAATAATATAATATAAAAGGTCTTCAAACAATAAAATTCCTGTCCCAAAAAGACACAAACACACGCACACACACACACACACACACACACACACACCAAGCCAGTCATTATAAAATATTGCAATTTCAAGTGGTAAAAAATTCTGTTATTTTTTTGGCTATTTTGTTTGCTTGTTTGATTTTTGTGTGTGTGTGATACTGGGGATTGAAACCAGGGGCATTCTACCTCTGAGCTACACCTCAGCTCATTGAGTATGGTTGCAAATTTATTTTTACGCCTAAGTATGAATTCTTTGCCGTTTTTTGGAAGTAATCAGGAATTTGCCAGACAATGATGTTCAAGTTTTCCATTACTGTGACAATCAGTTTATTTATTTATTTTTGCCTGAGATAATCAGTTTATTTATTTATTTATTTATTTATTTATTTATTTTTGCGGTATCAGGGATTGAACCCAGGGGCATTCTACCTCCGCGCTACGCCCCCGGCCCTATTTTTTTGTACTTTATTTTGAAACCGGGTCTCACGAAGTTGTGGAGGGGCTCACTAAGTAGAGAGAGAGAGAGCGAGCTGAGGCTGGCCGCGAACCCAGATCCTCCGGTCTCCGCCTCCCAAAGTACTGGGATTACAAGCATGCGCCACCACGCCCGGCTTCTGAGATAATCAGTTTATACGGAGGAAAAGGTTCATGTTTTTTGGTGGTTTTGAAGGTTTCAGTACGTGGTCAGTCGGCCCCGTTACTCTTGAGCCAGTGCCGAGGCAGAACATGATTAATCAGATTCCGAGTGCGTTGATCAGATTTTCCTTTGCTGTGACCAAGATACTTAACAAGAACAATTTAGAGGCTCCACGATGGCTCAGGTTTCTGAGGTTCAGCCCATGGTCGGCTGGTTCCAAGGCAGAAACATCATGGCGGAAGGATGTGGCGGAGGAAAACAGAGACACTGTACCAAACATGGATAGTCATCCCCTTCTTCTCTCTGGGGGATATATGTCAAGACCCCAGTGGAGTTTGGAAACCTCAGTTTGTACTGAATCCTATATATACTCTGTTTTTATTTTCCTATGCATACAATACTTATAACAAAGTTCAATTTAAAAATGAGCTACAGTAAGAGATTCACAACAATAAATAATGGTAAAAATTAAATAATAAATATATATATACCATATTATTTATTTATTGTTTATTATTTATTGTTATTTATTATTTAAATAATAAATAATATGGTATATTACATATAACATATAACACAACATACTATACTATCATATTTTTTTAATTCAGAAAAACACAGGTATATGACACTCTTAAGTAAAAGTCAGTAGAGCTGCACTCTTTATTCATTAATTTATTTATTTTTGTTATACTAGAGATTGAACCCAGGGGCATTCTACCTCCAAGCTGCACCCCCAGCCCTATTTTTTTATTCTTTATTTGGAAACAGGGTCTCACTAAGTTGCGGAGGGCCTCACCAAGTAGCTGAGGCTGGCCTCCAACCTGCGATCCTCCATTCTCAGCCTCCCAAGGACTGGGATGACAAGCGTGCGCCACCACGCCCGGCTAATATTTTTCTTTTTACTGTACTTTTATTGGTGCATTGCCGTCTCGCATCATAATGAAGGCCGGTGTGACCGGGACACACATGCACACAGCACTTGGCGAGCTAACTCCTGGCGTCCTCGCCTTCTCTATACATGATACTGAGATTTTCATTGATCATTTTGTATCTATACGCAGCATCATCAATGGAAGTCCTTCCTGCAAGTCTCCCTGTCCTCCACCTCTTTCTTCTACACCTCCTCCACTGCTCCACCGGGATTTCTCCTCCTTTATCTGGAGTCCCTCTTGCATCCCGATTTCTCCCTAGCTTCCGCATAAGAGGACGAACATCCAACCTTTCGCTTTCTGTGACTGTCTAATCCCACTCCACACCATCTTCTTCAGGTCCGTCCATTTCCCTGCAGATGACAGCATTTTGTTCTTCTTCATGGCTGAGTAGAACCCCACTGTGTGTATCACCCAATAATTTTGCGATCCATTCATCTGTTGATGGACACCCAGGCGAGTTCTATGATTTGTCTATGATGAACTTTGCTATTTGTCTGTTACGAATTTTGTCTATTATTGATCCCTGCACATGGATATGCATGGATCACTATAATAGTATGCTTTTTAAAGTAACTAGAGGCCGGGCATGGTGGCGCACGCTTGTAATCCCAGTACTTTGGGAGGCGGAGACTGGAGGATCCAGGTTCGCGGCCAGCCTCAGCTCTCTCTCTGTCTCTCTCTCTCTCTCTCTCTGTCTCTCTACTTAGTGAGGCCCTCCGCAACTTCGTGAGACCCGGTTTCAAAATAAAGTATAAAAAATAGGGCCAGGGGTGTAGCACAGAGGTAGAACGCCCCTGGGTTCAATCCCCGGTACCGCAAAAAACAAAAAATAAAGTAACCAGATTTGATGTTGCTTCCTTCTACCTCTGAGCTACGCCCTCCTAGCCCTCTTGATTTTCTGTTTGGAGATAGGGTCTTGCTAAGTTGCTGAGGGTCTCTTTGCTAAGTTGCTGAGGCTGGCCTCAAACTGCAATCCTCCTTTCTCAGCCTTCCAAGTACTGGGATTACAGGTATATGCAACCATGCATGGCATGTTCTGCTTTTTCAAGTTACTGAGGCTGGCCGCGAACCTGGATCCTCCTGACTCAGCCTCCCAAGTATTGGGATGACAAGCGTGCGCCACCATGCCCGGCCATACAGTAGCTTTATATACACAAATCTGAATGCAGTCTTTTTAGTTTAATTGATATGTATTTAAAAATTGTCCTATATGAGCGTACATATACTTTTGGATCTGCGTATATTGTCAAAGGTATGTATATGCATGCAAATGCATATATATATATTAATATAAAGCACATAAATGAGTATATGAATATATTTTGTGTATTGTCTACGTACCTGCATTCATATGAGAGAAATCCTGGGCTCTGGAATTAGACGAAATGGATTAATATTTCAGATACTCCATAAGCTACCTGCTTAATCTCGGGAGATTTATTCTACTTAATTGAGTCTTCCTCTTTCATATGTTAAAGGAATAAAAATTAAGTAAATTTGGCCGTCTGTATCTGTGAATTCTGTACTATCTCTCTCTATATATATCTGTATATATATACAGTATATATATACCATATATACTGCATATATATAGTACAGAATTATATATATTATTATAACACATATAATTTAAAATATAATATATATTATATTTTCCTGCAAATGACATATCTATATACAAACATATATACATATATTTGTGTATGTACATATGTGTTCTCTTCAATTTATGAGATTATATCCCAATAAACCCATCATAATTTGAAAATATTGTAAGTTAAAAATACATTTCTTCCTGCAGAGTAGAAATGACCTGAAATACTACGAGTCCAGTCTCTGGATGGGCGCCCAACTGGTCATGAGCAACGTCCGCTGAGATTTTCTAAAGACTGTGTTATTAGAGCTCATAAGCTCTTGGACGTTTTGAATAGACGATTCTCCTCTTGACTCAGAATAATGCAGCCGGGAAATTATAGAGTTTGCTGGTTATTATCTTATGTGCACAGAAAGCTGCTACATGCGGGTATTAAATGGTGATTTCCTTGCCAAAGAGAGAGAGAGAGAAAAAAAAAAGTGTTGAAAGGCTTCCAGAATGGCACTGGACTTAGCCTGAATTCGAATTTTGAGGATAAGTAGAAAAATACAGGGTTTTGACTCACATCACGTCTATTATCTATTGTGTAATTAATGCAAATTATGGACATCACAGCGATCGACGTATTTGCAGGTCCGACAGAAGAAGGGTGTGCCTAAAGAATCCAATTACCGGAGAAACATTAAAATAATCTTTGCAATCAAACACATGTTTCTGTAATCCTTGCGTTCAGAAAATGGTGCTTCAGCTCCGATGGAAAAATCAAAGGAGGGTTTAACCTTTCAGAAACATAGGGTTGAATACTTTGGTATTACCCTTAATAAAGTGTTCTCTTCCTATCTCTCGCTCAGAAACCCATCTAAATGATTAAAAAACATGCAAAAAGTATCCATCATAGTCAAGTATATGGGATGATACATACCCTAAAATATCTTTAAATATAAAACCCTACTTAGCATTGCCTAACTCCAAATTCCTTGCCTATAGACACTGGTAAACATTTTCAAAAAGGTGATAATCATGTCCTTTAAAAACACTGGTATTTATTTTTAGTTATTAAAAATACATTGAATTTAAAAGTGTATTCAAGCCAGGTGTGGTGACACACACTTGTCATCCCAGTACTTGGGAGGCTGAGACAGGAGGATCGCAGGTTTGAGGCTAGCCTCAGCTACTTAGTGAGACCCTCAGCAACTTAGTGAGACCCTGTTTCAAAATAAAGAACAAAAAAAAGGCTGGGGGTGTAGCTCGGAGGTAGAATGCCCCTGGGTTCCATCCCCAGTAGTGCAAAAAAAAAAAATTCAAAATATATTGAAAAATATTGAAATGATAAAATTGCACATAGGTAAAATTTGTAATGAATATTATTATATAATTCCTTCACAAGACAACGAATAGTTCCAAATATCTGTTAGTGGCATACCGCCATGACGTATAAGAACAAGAAGCAATCCAGGCGAGGTGGTGCATGCTTATAATCCCAGTATTTGGGAGACTGAGGAAGGAGGATCACAGGTTTGAGTCCAGTCTCAACAACTTCGGGAAACCCTGTTTCAAAATAAAAAATAAAATAGGGCTGGGGTTGTAGCTCAGAGGTAGAAGGCTCCTAGGTTCAATCCCAACTACCAAAATAAATAAAAGAAGAATAAAAAGGACAAGAATACAGGAATCATTCTGGGCTAAAAACAAAACATCAGAAAGCACACATATACAAAACATGTATGCCAATTAAAAGGTCCATTAAAACAAATGATTAAAGTATGATATATTTGTTATGTAAATAGGACATGAAACTCAGGGTCATGATATTATATTATTATTATTATTATTATTATATTTTTCATCGAGACTAGACTCAGGTCTAGACATTCTAATGAGACACTGATGAGCTCATATAATTAACTCAATACTCTTCCCAGCAAAGATATGGCTCTCATGAAATTTCAAGTACAGTGTAACAATACAAAAACACACACACGCAAAACTAGCATGGTGGTGCACACCTGTAATCCCATTACATGGGAGGCTGAGACAGAAGGATTTCAGGTTTGAGGTCAGCCTCAGCAACTTAGCAAAGAGACCCTCAGCAACTTAGCAAGACCCTCCCTATTTCAAAAAAATAATTTAGTTCTTCTTTTTTGCTGCGTAGAATTCCGTTGTATGGAGAAAGGGAGGAGTTGGGAGGGAGCTGGAGGGAAGCCCACCAAGTGCTGTGTGCGTATATGTCCTTATCATTGTGAACTACATTGTGATATGATACTATAATGCACCAATAAAAAATTAAAAAAAAAACATAAAATAAAATAAAATAAAAAATAGGACCGGTGGTGTAGGCCAGAGGTAGGATGCCTCTGGGTTCAATTCCCAGTCCCACAAAATAACAGCAACAACAAAATAAAAACCAAAACACCAGCAAGGGGCCAGAGGTGTAGTTCAGTGGTAGAGTGCTTGTCTTCCATGCAGGAAGCCTTGGTTCAATCCCCAGCACCAAAACAAAGGAGTAGTGCACAACAAATATTATGCGCTAGCCGGGCGTGGTGGCGCATGCTTGTAATCCCAGTACTTTGGGAGGCGGAGACCGGAGGATCCGGGTTCGCAGCCAGCCTCAGCTCGCTCTCTCTCTCTCTCTCTCTCTCTCTCTCTCCCTGTCTCTCTCTCTACTTAGTGAGGCCCTCCACAACTTCGTGAGAGCAGGTTTCAAAATAAAGTATAAAAAATAGGGCTGGGGGTGTAGCGCGGAGGTAGAACGCCCCTGCGTTCAATCCCCGATACCGCAAAAAATAAATATTATGCGCCTTAGAAAAGTGCCTAACACATACCCAGCCTACAAGGATGGGGAAAAACATGCACTCTAAGGAGCTTTCCTCCATCTCTCCACTTAGATTTGCACTTGGGTGAGTTTTCTACTCCTCTGTGATTCACCTCATATATTTTGCTTTTTATGCATGCTCGTCAATTTATATTTTCAATACTGAAAGCCATATTTTAGTCGTTTAGAGTTAGCACGTTTGCACCAAGTTACTGGTCTACTATATTTTCAGAAACAGAACCTTAGACAATCCTCATTCCCCTTCCTAAAATCGAGTGGACTAGGTTGCCAGGGGACATCTGCTTCTGATCACGATGGCATAACCCTCCTTCCATAAACAGAAATAAAATGGAACAGATATACAAAGAGGCTGGTTGTGGCGTTGGCCAAAAGGCAGGGCAAGATGGCAGACTCCGAGACACAAGGAAATTCAGGGGGAACCGATGGCTTTCCATCTGAGTAACATTTTCTGCCTGGTTAAAGAGTGGCAGACACTGGAGATGAGATCTTTATGAGCCAAGAAGGTGCCCGCCCGATTTCTTAGAATCTTACCTGGTTGGGATCTGTGAGTCGGTCAACACAGAAGGCAGAGCACGGTGAGCAAGTGGAGGGACATCTGAGACGGTTGTTCTCATGTTTCTGAAGACTTGCCAGAGAAGAGCGGCCCAAAGAGGTGAGCCAGAGAGAGAGAGAAAGAGAGAGAGAGAGAGAGAGAGAGAGAGAGAAAGAGAGAGAGAGAGAGAGAGAGAGAGAAAGTAGTATTATAACACTGAATATTCTACCCAGCTAAGATAGCAGCCCAAAAAGGTGAGCCAGAGAAACAGAGGTAGTGTTACAAGATTGAATATTCTACCTAGCTAAGATAGCAACCCAAAGAGGTGAGCCAGAGAAAGAGAAAGTTGAGAGAGAGAAGAAGTATTACAAGACTGAGTAGTCTACCCAGCTAAGATAGCAGCCCGAAGAGGTGAGCCAGAGAAAGAGAAAGATGAGAGAGAGGAGTAGTGTTACAGGACTGAATATCCTACCCAGCCAAGATAACAACCCAAAGAAGTGAGCCAAAGAGAAAGATGAGAGAGAGAAGTGTTACAAGATTGAATATTCTACCGTCCCAAAATAGCAGCCCAAAGAAGTGAACCAAAGAGAAAAAAAGATGCGAGAGAAAAGTAGTGTTACAAAACTGAATATTCTACCCCGCTAAGATAGCAGCCCAAAGTGGTGAGCCAGAGAAAGAGAAAGATGAGAGAGAGAAGAAGTATTACAAGACTAAATTTTCTACCCAGCTAAGATAGCAGCCCAAAGAAGTGAGCCATAGAAAGAGAATGATGAGAGAGGTAGTGTTACAAGATTGAATATTCTACCCAGCCAAGATAGCAGCCCAAAGAAGTGAGCCAAAGAGAAAGAAAGATGAGAGAGAGAAGTGTTACAAGATTGAATATTCTACCCACCCAAGATAGCAGCCCAAAGAAGTGAACCAAAGAGAAAAAAAGATGCAAGAGAAAAGTAGTGTTACAAAACTGAATATTCTACCCAGCTAAGATAGCAGCCCAAAATGGTGAGCCAGAGAAAGAGAA
This sequence comes from Glis glis, assembly GCA_004027185.1. NCBI lineage: Eukaryota > Metazoa > Chordata > Mammalia > Rodentia > Gliridae > Glis > Glis glis. The sequence continues at coordinate 439 of PVJS01061851.1, read as the reverse complement.
AGATGAGAGAGAGAAGAAGTATCACAAGACTGAATTTTCTACCCAGCTAAGATAGCAGCCCAAAGAAGTGAGCCATAGAAAGAGAATGATGAGAGAGGTAGTGTTACAAGATTGAATATTCTACCCAGCAAAGATAGCAGCCCAAAGAAGTGAACCAAAGAGAAAAAAAGATGCGAGAGAAAAGTAGTGTTACAAAACTGAATATTCTACCCAGCTAAGATAGCAGCCCAAAGAAGTGAGCCATAGAAAGAGAATGATGTGAGAGGTAGTGTTACAAGATTGAATTTTCTACCCAGCTAAGATAGCAGCCCAAAGAAGTGAGCCATAGAAAGAGAACGATGAGAGAGGTAGTGTTACAAGATTGAATATTCTACCCAGCCAAGATAGCAGCCCAAAGAAGTGAGCCATAGAAAGAGAATGATGTGAGAGGTAGTGTTAC